>CM060949.1:124964686-125097186 GCA_030765055.1 Mantis religiosa | reverse complement strand
TCAATGTGCGCGTTGAAGTTAAATTTGCTATCTAAATATATTCCGAGGTATTTTATTTCTTCGGTTTGGTTAAGTTTATGATGATTCAAAAATATGTTGACATCCCTATCTACATTTCTTCTTCTTGTGATAAATAGAACCTTGGATTTCTTTTGGTTAAATTGAATTTTGTAATTATCTCTGCTTCTGATTTGTATGCTCCTCTTGTCATTACTACCAGGTCATCTGCGAAGGCGATCACTCTTGTCCGGTGATCATATTCTAAATTCAGCATCGAATTGTACATCATGTTCCAGAAACCTGGACCACAGCATGATCCTTGTGGGCAGCCTTTCTGTACTTCTCTTTCTGCTATATAGTTGTTCACTGAAAATACTGCTCTTCTGTTGCTGAAGTAATTCACTGCTATATTATATAAATTCTTAGGGCATCTAAGCTGCCTTAGATTCTTGAGTATGCTAGGCCACCAAGCTGCATCAAAAGCACCTTTGACATCAAGACTAGTGACTACTACGCATTGTTTTGACTTCAAGCATTTATCGATGAAAGATTTAACTTCCATTGCAGCGTCAACTGCTCCCCTTTGGGGGGTAAATCCAAACTGGTTATTGTGTAACAAATTATTGCTGTACATATGGTGTAGTATTCTGTCAATTATCAGTTTTTCTAGTAGTTTACCTCCGATATTTAATAGGCTTTAAGGTCTGTATTTTGCTGCATCTTGGCAGTCTTCTTTTCCGGGCTTAATTATTGAAATGACAATAGACTGCTTCCAATCTTTTGGAAAGCATCCCTTCTTTAAACACGCGTTGCATACTTGCGTGAAGAATAGAGGGAGATTTTGGAAAGCCCTAGTAATTATGTCGCTAGATAAGCAGTCCTTCCCAGGAGATTTCTTTGGATTGAATTTTTGCATATTAATGATGATTTCTGCAGTTGTGAAAGGTTTATCATCATTAGTATTGATGGGTTCTTCAATTTCTTTCCTAATTTGTTTGTGCAATTCGTTGTCACTACCTTGATTGTCTTTGGGTACAAAGTGATCTAACATATGCTTGATTGTATTTTCAGTATCTGTGGTAAATGTTGCATCGTCTTTTTGTAATGTAGTCAATCTCACACCAGTTCGGAGTTTGCCGGGAGCTCTTTTATATACTAAACCCCGAGGATTGGCATCGTCACTTATTGTGCAAAACGCTTTCCATGACTTCAGTTTTGCATCTCTCATTTTCCTTTCGTATTCCCTTTTCCCATCCAGGTATTTTTCTTTCCTCTCCTGTCGTAGATTTTCGCCGGTGACAGTTCTTTGGTATCTCCTCCGCAGTGCATTTGCCCTTTTTCTTAATATAGTAAGTTCGTCTGTCCACCAAGATACCGTCTTCCTTTTTATCGCCTGTTTAGCACCTGTTGAAACTTTGAAGGTTGCATTACTAGCTGTTATGATATATGAAAAGGCGAGGTTTGCCATTTCCTCTGCTTCTGTTTTACTTGCCACTGTGCTGCTTAGTTCCTGATCTAATTTCTGCAAGTTCTCTTCATTATAGAGACAATTGAATGTAGATATCACCGTAGAAAGGGAAATATTGTCGAATTTCTCGACATCTTCATTCCTTACTATATAGTTTGCTCTCGTGTGATCGATTCGAATTGTAGATGTCTTTTCAATCTGCTTTGTAAGTTTAAAGTTAAAACCTTGTGGTCAGAGCAGCTTTCTACGGAGAGACAGGTCCACTCACTGACATGCCTTAACAACTTGTTGTTAACATAGTTAGATCGACATAACTTAATAATAATAATAATAATAATAATAACAATAATAATAATAATAATAATAATAATAATAATAATAATAATAATAATAATAATAATAATAATAATAATAATAATAATAATAATAATAATAATAATAATAATAATAATAATAATAATAATAATAATAATAATAATAATAATAATAATAATAATAATAATAATAATAATAATAATAATAATAATAATAATAATAATAATAATAATAATAATAATAATAATAATAATAATAATAATAATAATAATAATAATAATAATAATAATAATAATAATAATAATAATAATAATAATAATAATAATAATAATAAAGATCGATATCAAAGATCGATAACAATAATATCGATAGTAGTAATAATAATATCGATAATAGTAATAATAATATCGATATTAAAACTACTACTAATAATAATAGTAATAATAGTAATATTAATAGAAATAATAGTAATAGTAGTAATAGTAATAGTACAAATAATATTAATAATATTAATAATAATATTAATAGTAATAATAATTGTAATGATGATGATGATGATGATAATAATAATAATAATAATAATAATAATAATAATAATAATAATAATAATAATAATAATAATAATAATAATAATAATAATAATAATAATAATAATAATAATAATAATAATAATAATAATAATAATAATAATAATAGTAATAATAATAATAATAATAATAATAATAATAATAATAATAATAATAATAATAATAATAATAATAATAATAATAATAATAATAATAATAATAATAATAATAATAATAATAATAATAATAATAATAATAATAATAATAATAATAATAATAATAATAATAATAATAATAATAATAATAATAATAATAATAATAATAATAATAATAATAATAATAATAATAATAATAATAATAATAATAATAATAATAATAATAATAATAATAATAATAATAATAATAATAATAATAATAATAATAATAATAATAATAATAATAATAATAATAATAATAATAATAATAATAATAATAATAATAATAATAATAATAATAATAATAATAATAATAATAATATTAATAGTAATAATAGTAATAGTATAAATAATATTAATAATATAACAGCTATAATAATAGTAATAATAATTGTAATGATGATAATGATGATAATGATGATAATGATGTTAATGATGATAATAATAATAATTATTGAGGTGAAACCAAATACGATTGTTTAAAAAAGTGGGAAGATATCACTGATTGCGACAGGATGTCTCACAGTTCTACAACGGCCCGGTAGATTACGTTACCAAGTGCAATCGGATCGCCATAAGCGAGAAAAGCTGCCATCTAGCGAACAACTACCTAGAGAACTTCTTAAGACTTCCATATGGAACACCCGCTTCCTCAATTGTTGCTATTGTGCTAAGTATTGTGTATCAACAAAGTTCGAGGTATATCATAATTACTTGTACTTATCTTGTTTATGCTGCTTAATTTCTCTATCACTTAAAGAAATGCTGTATTCCATAAAATATTCAATGCCGAAACTTGATTTTTTGGAGAGCCCTTAACCCAAAAGAGACAAATTTGCAAAATGTTCATGTTTTGCATTTACACTCTATTTTAAAAGCTCATTAAAAATCTCATTATTCTATTTCTCACTATTCCACATTACCGTTGATTTATATCTGCACATCCGGTGTACCAAACGTTAAATATTTTAAGAAACATGTTATCATGTAATTGTTTTGAAATCAAATCTCATGCTCATTGCAGGACTTAAAATAACCAGTAAGGGAAAGCACAAATCAAGATTAACTTTGAAATGAATAGCTCTACAACAAAGTTGAATATAAACTGTGTGCTTGAAAAATATTTACTTTTTTTGTGCAGTAATACTTTGAATCTGTATGTCTATGTTGTTAGGTTGAGGACAACCCATGTCAACCTACCTCTGTTATGGCATAACCAATCAATGACGAGTAGGGGGATGAAAAGAGGTAACACGATTATCTCTCTTATCAGGAGGCAAAGGCCCTTGTGCACCGCTGGTGGAAACTGTATACCACAATCATTGGGGTTTGCTTTAAATTTTGAAAATCCAAGCATCTCATGGTAATACGGGAGCTCAGTTTTCTGCTGCTGGACTTGCTGCAACGTTTTTCGAATGTGGCCAATATTTTTTTTTTAATTTACGTCCTCCAACGTTAAGTCATATCGGACGATGAATGGAATGGGTGAGATGATGTTCAAATGAGCCCAGGGTTCATAGAGCTTACAATTACCCTACATTCGTCTCTCAGGATGAGGGAAAACTCCGAAAAAACCTTATCCAGATAACCCACCCTAACCGAGATTCGAACTCGAGACCTCTTGACCGTGAGGCAGACACGCTAACGTCTACGCTACCGAGGCGGGCATGTGGCCGATATCATTTGGAAAAAGGCGTGCTCTGGAGTTGCGATATCCAAGAGACCGAACCTAGGACGCTAAATGGAGTGGCGAGGAGTCATAAAATTTTGCGACCCAAAGCCATATTTTATCCTCCAAATATGGAAGAAACGAGACTTCGGGAAAGGAATGGTGTACGGAGTAGAAGGCCCTTAGAACTTAATTTGGCAGTGTTTGAGTAGCAGCAC
Organism: Mantis religiosa; assembly: GCA_030765055.1. Classification (NCBI taxonomy): domain Eukaryota; kingdom Metazoa; phylum Arthropoda; class Insecta; order Mantodea; family Mantidae; genus Mantis; species Mantis religiosa. The sequence continues at coordinate 125,092,756 of CM060949.1, read as the reverse complement.
ACTGTAATCTTCGACCATGTCCCAGATCTCTCAGTTGTAAACAGGACGGGGATTATGAGGGCCCAGAAATATCTAACTCAAGGTAGCAGACATTTCGGACATGAGATACAATTGTGTTACAGCCCCAATCTCTGAATGGGAGAAGTACTTGATGTATTCTCCGAATATTAGCCCCTTAACTTCACTCGTAGATGGTGATATTCGTCCATTTTATCCTACTCTTGAGATAGGCGAATGTGAGTAATTTCGGTAATTTACAGGGACCGATTCTTCTTAACTTCAAGGTATAGATCCCTCCATTCGCTTGGAAAGTGTTAAAGATGAGGCACATATTAAAAGCACTTGTAGTGAGAAAGAGTACGCCTTGAAGGGATGACAGCAAAGCATTGCGGGTTTCAGACTACCAGACCCCGCAGCCTTAATGGGTTAAGACGCCAGTGTGCACCTTGAAGGTGTCTTAAGACCGGAAGACACTCTCCGTTTAGTCGGCAGGACGTCGAAGGTATCCGTACCTCCTGTCAAACACGTCGGAAGCGTTTAAGTCCTGGGTGTCATCTTGTGACCTCATTGTCCTCTCTGGGTATTTCGTGAACTCGTGGGCTTTGGTTTGGGGTTCAAAGCCACGCCTTGAGTTCCTTAGATGGATGAGGTTGGTGAATGACTGCCATAATGGAGTCTTTTGAATATCTTCCACACGTCACCATTCTGGAGGTTCAGTCTGGGCATGGTTTGTCTACCACGCTGGTACTTTGTGGACTCGAGCTACAAACACCTCAGAAGCGCTCGGTTATGTAGTGTGTGATGTGTGGTAGAGTGTGCAAGCAGTTCAAGAGCGGCGAATAAGCAGAACAAGTTCTGCGACAGAATATCAGGGTAAGCAGGAGCACGGGTGTGAACAGAAAGGTTGTGGACACTTCTCACGAAGATGGAAGTGAAGGAGGGCACCCACACTGCAACCTGCTTGGTTAGATGTCCGTGATTCTAGGGTTAGGAGTGAGTCATTGAAGTATGCCTTCAGGAAATCCGCATCAACATCGCAGTGTTGAAACGGAATTTATCTGGCAACTAGTTTAAGCTCTCCCGAGAAAATATCTGAATGACTGCATTCACTGAAGTGAGCGACTACTAAAGAGTTAAAGCTTTCATCCTAAGATATTAAGGATGAAACAACTCAGAATCACAAAATCAGAAGTTGTGTTGCTAAACTTTCCTCCTTCCCTATGATATCATTATTACAAGTTGGAGAGGGATTCTTAACCAATAAAAATCTTTTGTGCCTATGCCCCCGTGTGGTGAAAGTATACCAACAGTGGTCGGACTGAGGAGAGGAGGCAATATAGGGCAGGGTGCCTAATAAACACAGATTTAAACTTCCCAGTATTTAAAATCGGTTCCCCTTCCCTCGGCGGGCTTATGTATATCCTGGTGGACCCAGACTTCAACCTCCGCCGATCCGTAGGATGAGAATTCACAGCGAACAATGCTCCTGACATGCACTCCGAAGTGTCTATGGTTGTTTCCTAAAAGTTTACTTAACACCTGAACCAAGGTACAAACTATTGCAAACGCAACTGAAACGTACCTATAATGTGCACATAAGCATGTGTACATTTATAACTTGTACTAAAAATCAATATTACTTGAATTAGTCACATTATGAATTATTCCATTGAGTTCTAATTCACTGCAAAACTGTAGTTATATAGAGAACTCACCTGAATTCACTTAAAAAGAAATCACTGGTGCAAAATAACCTTGCAAAAATGTAAGCTATAGTTGATTTATTTGTACATTACATTACAACACCTTTAACAGTCATCGAAATGCATAAAATAATATTAAAATATACAAAATACATTTATTTACAATGATACATATAGTTTGAAAACACCTATTGACATGAGAGTATAGTCCATTTTGTAATTACACTGGCATCGCAACATTTTCATAGTAACAAACTGAAACCAGCTTCTATCACGTGATTTCCTACATATGGGGAGAAATATTCTGAGTATGTTGGCTAAAGTTATTGAATTGGTTATACTGAATGGAAGCGCGCTGATAAGGAACTCTACTCCAGCCAATGAAAAATGTGGTTGATTCGATGGTAGATACAGTGTTATTGCTCAAACGCTCGCTTTGACAATCACTGGACTTAAAATAGAGTTGCCAAGGTAATAAGTAATAAGTGTAAATTTTGCTCCTCAAATTAACAAATGACAGTTTGTATTAAGTCACAAACCTCTCAGCTGACCTGCATACAAGACTTATTGACGAGCATGGCAATACCTGGTGTTTGATCACCTCTTGTGTGGAAAGAGCCTAAAAGTCTGCGAACAGTCTGAAAGAAAGGACACCCCCTGCCGCCGAGGAAAATGCACCTATAATAAGAATAGAGCCTTTAAGTCTTGTAGAAGGCTCAGTACTGAATAGGAGGCATAAGAAATTGTAGCTCAGATACTTTTCATGTTTATCCCTAAGGGGTCCTCAAAGAGCCAGTAAAGTAACTTCTATCAAAGCTAACTATATATTTACACTACAAAACGATCGAAAGCTTACGTTTATATATTGAAAAATGTTTGCATTAAATGTCTCTGGAGTTATTTCATTGCTGCTGTTTTACAGGTATCCCAAAGTTGTGAACGTTAGCGAAGGTTCGAATGAGCCACTCTGTCGTAGCACTATCACATATCACTCTTTGTTACCAGGGCGCCAATCACTGGAACTTCCTTCATGAAGTCACCGGTAACGTCGAAAATATAACGTGCCGTGTCTGAGTAAGACACAATCAGCCACAGGATCATCATATAGAAGAAAACGCTCCATAGTTTATCTATCACGTACAATCTGAAAACATCGAAACAAATGTCTTCTTTAGGGTTAGCATTCCAACACTCGTAACACAGATATTAACCTTGCCACTGATATTTGCTGTATAAAATATACACTGCTAGTATTAATACCATGTGTTTGTTAATTACAGAAAAGTATAAATGTTTACTACGCAACTTAAAATAATTTGTTTTACTGAATCGATCTGTATATTTTCGTACTTCACAAATGTATCAAACATGAAATAACATTCCAGTGGTCTTATGTATTAACCTTGAAATAGAAATTATGCTTTAAATGAACACCCATTTTAAAAAGACTCAATTTATGAGGGTGTCTAATTAGCATCACTGTATCATAGGAATAATCAGTGTCTTTAATAAAAAGCTAGGAAGATAAATTCTTATACATGTTTCAGAGAGTATGCTATAATAAACAATCCAAACTAAATGTGCATCAAATAACGAAAAATATTAAAACCTTTTGTGTGAGTTTTTCAACACAGTAAACCTAAGAAATGACAAAGACTTCTCTGTAACACACTGACACCTGTACACGTGTTCATTTTTATCTGTAATTTTACCGCGCAAAATTTGACGTCATCAATAGCATCGCTGATGGAGCGAGTTTATATACGATTCCCCTAGCGGCTTGCGATCGTATTTGATGTGCTGACAGCAGCTTTGAGGATAACTGTTTGTTAAAAAAAAACTATATACTGCAATGCTCTGCAAAGCCAATTATGCAATCATTAAAGTATAGCATGAAGAATATACGAAATGATAAGTCAATTAACACTTATTTTACAATGAACATTTGTTTTTCTATTATAGTAGACATAGGTATATGCATATTGTAAACCTATCACATGAAATAGAAATATTTCAATGTTATCTCAATTCTTTTCTATCACTCACAGTTTCTTCACAATGTAGCTCCATTACAAACCAGAAAATTAGCTATATGTTCTAGGAATGAAAAATAAATTAGTATTACGATATGTACAAAGCTTTCATCCAAGTCTAAAGAAGAAAATATCTCTAGTATATAGTCTTATGTGTAAGTTTTCTTATGTTTACTTTCTCTGTTCCCCTTAAACACTGTCTGTATTGCGAGAAGGTATGCTTGAGGCCTTTCTGTCATAACATTATTTATTGCTTCTAGATTGGAACTGTCACTTTTGTAGCGTTCAGTTTCTCTCTTTTTGCGAGTAACTGAGCCTGTATCTTGAAAATGTTTGATGCAACTATTAATTTTAAAAGACATAAGGATGCCAACATTAATAGACATTTTAATTAAGCGAGAGAAAGACAAAAAAATTATATCGCATACTGATAAAACGGAAGACGCTTATGTTACAAACAAAAGTATGTCAATTGGACGGTATCTGAACACTTTTGACAACATTACGCTCCGAGGGACTTGTCTGAATAGTGGATAGCGTTACATAAACTTCTCTAAGCGCGGTTTAAACTATGTAAGTTTAATGCCGGTATGAAAGTAGCGTTCAACCATGAAGGTGCGGCTCTATGTTCATATCCAGGGGAATCTGGTTGTATTATACTGGTCGTCAAACTAGAATGGGATTGACAGTTAGGAAGCACATGGAACAACGCTTTAAATAAATGGGAGGGGATGAGCACATCATAGTGGTTGTCATAGTAACGATCAGAGCGACCAATTAGAGTAGAGACGTTTCCATGACAGCGTTAGACGCTAAGCCTTGGTTGCCGATATTCTTACAACGTGCTTAGCATGATTTGCGTGCGAGCGAGTTACGCAAACGCTGCAGTAAACACAATACCTTGGTGTTTATTTCTCTACTGATTACGCTGCATAAAGAGAATGCCTTCACGTATTTGATGCTGTTCTTACTTTATATACAACAGTTAGAGATCCTGTAGTGGTAAGTTCCTTAGCATTTTATTAGTGGCAATTTGCCTTGGTTTACGTGTGTCTGAGATCGTGTATCTGTGCGTGTGTTGTGATCATTTACAATTATGTTTTAATGAATGTTTAATTATGTCTAAAAACAGTGACAAGCGAAAACCTGAACGTGCTTGGGAACCAAATAAAACTGTATTTGGTAAAGATATTCCGATTAAAGAACAGGCACGGGAAATAATATGCTCTGTGAGTGAATACTTCGAAGAGGAGAAATTGAAAGGGGAGCCTATTATTCCATTCTTCAACTTGTTATTTCCGTGGGGGATCCCTTAGCTCTTCGGATGATGACGACGGCGGCAACATTGTTTATCAGTCGAGCAGCAGCAACGATTCAAGCGATTCAGATATAACCGGCATTTCCCCACTTCAGTAAGCATCAAAATGTCACAGGTATGCCTCCTTTTTACGATAATCTTTACGTGGATGTGTTCTTGCTTGTTCTAGCGTTTGTACGTAGCTCCACGACTTAACTATTGTCTTTGTGTATAATAATAATAATAATAATAATAATAATAATAATAATAATAATAATAATAATAATAATAATAATAATAATAATAATAATAATAATAATAATAATAATAATAATAATAATAATAATAATAATAATAATAATAATAATAATAATAATAATAATAATAATAATAATAATAATAATAATAATAATAATCATAATAATAATCATAATAATAATCATAATAATAATCATAACAATAATCATAACAATAATCATAACAATAATAATAACAATAATAATAACAATAATAATAACAATAACAATAATAATAATAATAATAATAATAATAATAATAATAATAATAATAATAATAATAATAATAATAATAATAATAATAATAATAATAATAATAATAATAATAATAATAATAATAATAATAATAATAATAATAATAATAATAATAATAATAATAATAATAATAATAATAATAATAATAATAATAATAATAATAATAATAATAATAATAATAATAATAATAATAATAATAATAATAATAATAATAATAATAATAATAATAATAATAATAATAATAATAATAATAATAATAATAATAATAATAATAATAATAATAATAATAATAATAATAATAATAATAATAATAGTAATAGTAATAATAATAATAATAATAATAATAATAATAATAATAATAATAATAATAATAATAATAATAATAATAATAATAATAATAATAATAATAATAATAATAATAATAATAATAATAATAATAATAATAATAATAATAATAATAATAATAATAATAATAATAATAATAATTAATAATAATAATGCCAATTCTACTATACGCTGCACCAGTCTGGATAGAATCATTAGAAAAGAAACACAACCAAATGAAATATGTTAGAGTTCAAAGACTAATGCTCACAAGGATGGCAAAAACATATAGGACAATTTCCCATGAAGCACTCTGCATAATCACGGGAACAATACCCATAGACTTAAAGGCAAGAGAGGCGGCTGAACTGTATAACATAAAAACAGGAAAAATCATCACTGAATACCAAATAGACCGCCCGGAAAACCCAAAGAATTGGCTCCACCCAGCTGACTTTCAAGGCACAAGAGATACAAAAATAGGAAACAATGAAAATACAGTGTGGCAAATATATACAGATGGATGCAAAAGTGACGTAGGAGTGGGAGCAGGAGTAGCCATATACAGACAAAACCAGTTGATAAACCAAAAAAAAAAAAAAAAAAAAAAAAACTCAATGAAAGATGCTCAAATAATCAGGCAGAGCAACTGGCAATTGCAAAAATGCTGGAATTATTAGAAACGACGGAGACTGAAGACACAAATAACAAAACAGTAACCATACACACAGACAGCAGAATAACAATTGACTCCATAGACGATTGCAATAATCACAATAACCTAACAGAGAAAATACAAAAAACTACAGCAATACTCAGAGCAAAAGATTGGAAAATACAATTCAAATGGGTAAAGGCTCATATTGGAATAGAGGGTAATGAGGTGGCTGACAGACTGGCAAAGAATGCAGCAAAAACAAAGGAAATATACTACAACAAATTACCGCTCACAGCAATAAAACAAATTCTTCGGAAATCAACAAAAAACAAATGGCAGCAGAAATGGGAACAGAGTACAAAGGGCACAACCACAAAGGAATTCTTCCCAATAGTGGAAAGCAGACTCACAAACAAGTTCTACCTAACATCAAACATGGCAACAATACTTACAGGACACGGAAATATCAACACTTATTTCAACAGACTCAAGATCGTTAGCAGCCCTGAGTGTTCATGCAGGAGAGGAGCGCAAACGGTGGATCACATAATATTCGAGTGCAGTGTGGTGAATAGTGCAAGAGAAACTAAAACATAGTGTTCTTAGAACTGATAACTGGCCAACACACAAGTCAATACTAATTAAAAGACATTTAAAATCATTTACAAAATTTGTAAGCTCTATAGACTTTCAAGTACTAAAAGGAACTAATGTGTAATACAAGCAAAAACTAAATGGTTCACATCAAAACTGGGGAAAAAAATGTATACAAAAAGAGTGAAAAGCATGTAGTACTACTTATGTAGTGGAGCATGTAGAGATCAGAAATAAAAAAACCTCTAATAAAATAATAATAATAATAATAATAATAATAATAATAATAATAATAATAATAATAATAATAATAATAATAATAATAATAATAATAATAATAATAATAATAATAATAATAATAATAATAATAATAATAATAATAATAATAATAATAAATAATAAATAATAATAATAATAATAATAATAATAATAATAATGGTAATAATATTAATAATAATAATAATGATAATATTAATAGTAATAATAATAATAATAATAATAATAATAATAATAATAATAATAATAATAATAATAATAATAATAATAATAATAATAATAATAATAATAATAATAATAATAATAATAATAATAATAATAATAATAATAATAATAATAATAATAATAATAATAATAATAATAATAATAATAATAATAATAATAATAATAATAATAATAATAATAATAATAATAATAATAATAATAATAATAATAATAATAATAATAATAATAATAATAATAATAATAATAATAATAATAATAATAATAATAATAATAATAATAATAATAATAATAATAATAATAATAATAATAATAATAATAATAATAATAATAATAATAATAATAATAATAATAATAATAATAATAATAATAATAATAATAATAATAATAATAATAATAATAATAATAATAATAATAATAATAATAATAATAATAATAATAATAATAATAATAATAATAATAATAATAATAATAATAATAATAATAATAATAATAATAATAATAATAATAATAATAATAATAATAATACCCATTGCAGTCGTAGCTGAATCACCTTCGCACGCGAAATCCTGTCGCGCTCTCCACGTGGCAGCAATAAGCGGCAACGTTGCCTCTCTCTCCGTATGAAATGTCAATCACTTTCTAGATTGGCGACCAGTATATATAGACCAGTATATTATAGTTACCAGTGCAATCACACTAAGAGCACTGTAATTTGCTCACTGTTCCGCAAAAATTACTGCTTCTACTCCGTAGAGGGCACTATGACTTCAAGATAGACTCACCAGTCAACTATAACGTCATTCTCGCTCAATCAGAGGGCGGGAAATAACGAATAAAAATGAACACCATCTATATCGTGCTTATTAATACTCACAAATCCATATTCTGTTGCTTAGGGTTAAATATATAGAAACGCTATCTCAATGAGCGAGTAGCATATCACAAGAATAGTGTTAAAACGTCCATTGTCTATAAAAATTCGGTTGTACAGTAGTAGGTATCTGAATAGGATACAGAAACTAGAATAGCATACGTATAGCATTTAAGACATATCTTTTCTTCAGGATGGGAAATAACAGAAAGGAAAATTCTCTACTTCATCTGTTTACTGTACATGACCAATAATTAAATACAAAATATGGTGAACGTTGATATAATTAAGGCATTTGGACATTTCGTAAAGTGTGTTTCTGTTTTATTTCTATATAGCAAATGTTAATATCTAAATATCTGTACCAAAATGACCAATTATTCTAGAAATTGTGAATGTTAAGTGTGTTTAATGTTCATTGTAAGGGTTGTTAAAGGAAGCATGGTGCATAACAGCATCCAAATAATTCAAATAGAAACGCGGATATTAGTTTTTTTTTTTCATAAAAACTGCCAGCAAAATTTAATTCATAATGCATTAACAGTAAGTAGAGATTATTACGGAATAGACATATAGAGTTAAAATTAATAATAGACCTATTACAAATAATAAATTTTTCCAGTAGGTAAAAACTGTTAAGGTGGGTCTCCTTAATTCGTTATTCATCGCCAAATTTAGAGAATATTTATGTATTTATTTGCGGAAGGCCTCACACTACAGGGAAAGGGACAAATTATTCACTCTGGGATGGAATCCATATCAAAAATATAGTCCCTTCTGCCTGATAAAAACTTGTTTTCCAGCCAAATTTTGAAATTCTTGTATATACCGGGTACGTTGTTATCCATCCTCGAAACCTTATGTCGCGAAAATGCTTATCATATGGTTTGTATTTCAAAAACAGACAAAAATAAAATGTCAACACATTGGGCGACGACCATAATAGCCTGTGCCGGTTCTTTGTGAGTATTAAGTTGGCCGCCTTCCAAGGAAGCGACACGAAAATTAAATAAAGATTTTGTATGTTAACTAAATCTGTCATCAGCATACATCGAGCCCGTGCACCTTTAAAGGAATATGAAGTTTTTTTACGAGTCTTGCAGTATATAACTGCTGACGTCAGTCCCGGGGACAACACGCAGGGACAGTCCGGTTCGGAACGCGTAGCTTTAGCTTCATTACAACTAGTGCTCGCCAAGCAGGTAGATCTGCCTTTTCAGGGAGTGCAAGGTGTTGGACACTACTGCATTACTTTCACAGCAATTATTGGAAAATGTCAATTTTATAAATCAAAGGTTTTGGGCATTATCAACAACCATTAGACAGCTTGAAGAAAGTACTCTCTAAAAGCAGTCGAGGAAGTGTCTGCAAAAATTAACAATCTAGAGAATGCACCACCTACCAAACGAACAAAAAATGAATTGTCCAGTATTCTACATAAAAATACTGGATTTTTCAATGTTTCGTAATGTAAGAAATAAACTAAGTCTCGGACAAACATATGAAAATGATTTGTACTACTCATAAGCACCATTAACGTCATGTGACATTGAACGAACTTTCTTCCAATATTTTTATATTGTTTCAGTGAGAGGCGCAGAAAATTCACATTCGACAATTTACGAATGTACACCTATCTTCACTGTAATTCCCGTATCGAAAGTAATGAGAAGGATGGCATAATATAACGTAGGTTACATTTTGTATCCGTACCACAGTGTACATACACATCGCTTCGGTATACTTGTTGACACAGACGTTTGTTGATGTCTCACCTGACCCTGTATAGTAAATGTGCACGTACATTGATTTCTAAGGTGTACGGGATCCGATGTCTGGTTATCAGGCTCATAACAGCACTGCTAGTGTGCCGAATGACGTCCTGCAGGAGTTCCTTTACATGCCAGGAAATGTACTCGCATGAGATTGTCGCTTTTAAGTACAGTAAAACCTTGTTAAACCGAACCTCTTTCACGCGCACGTTCGGATAACCATTTACGTAGTTTTGAGAAAAATAAAAGAAATAAAATTATGATGTTTAGCGTAGTAAATGAAGACTTATTTTACAGACGATATTTTGTAATGTAGGCACATTACAAAAATTCTCTTGCCTACGAGCGAATTCATTGAACTCATCCCATCTGCTTGGGACCATGTTGGTAGAGAAACGTTAATAAAATAATGGAAAATTTCTGACCTGGTTTATGCGACTTGCCAGAAAACAAGATTGTAGAAGAAGAAAAAAAAAATAAATAGGTAAGAAGATTTTATAGACATTTTTAAAAATATCGATATCTGTTCCGATTATGAAGAAGACAATGACGGATGTTATAAACCGGTTACAGAGGAAGACATTATTGCAGTGTTTAAAATGAAAATGAAGAGTACTCAGATTCAAACAGTATTGATGAACCAGCTGTTGACCCGTACAAAAGCAGTAGCAAAAGTAGAGAAATTGAAGTTTATTTCCAGAGTGAATCCAAAACACTGCCAAATGAAGTTCTAATGTTAAAGTGGATGCGAGATCACGTTGCTCGTAAGCGATACACTAAGCTGACTATGAAAACCTCACTAGCTTCTTTACACTGATTAGTTTGTAGCTATACTGTGTACAGTGCAAATAGATAGGTTATTACAGCACATACAGAGTATGTGTTTTTAGGTTAAAGTGACCCGATAGTCATCTCTAAACTCCATTAGAAATATCTCGGTGATTTATACATGCTTTTTATCGTTGTCCCTTCATTCTCTGGATAACCCGGATTTTCGTATCGGTCCTGCTCCCAGTTGTTCCGGTAAACGAGGTTCTACTGTATAAATTCGTAGCTGAAAAATGGATTGTTTGAATAACAAGTTAGGTTTCGTTTATACTTTCAACGTAATACGCAGTAGCAGTACTGTTAGTGTTCGTAGACTTCATATTCATAAAATAAAGGCAATCTTTTAACAAATTATTTAATATCCTAAAATGTAACTCATATCGGACTGTGAATGAAATGAGCCCAAGGTGCAAAGAGTTACTTATTTTTCAAGATAAGGGAAAGGAGCCTTATCTCAACCAGAGATTTGAACTCACCTTCTAAATGTGAATAAGGTAATGTACAGTATAATTATACGAAGAGAGGTTTTGGTACACATATTTACCAAACTCTAAGGAAGCTGGTATTAAATTAATTGATACGTACATTTTAAGATTCCGTCTGCAGCGAGGAAGCGAAGACAGCGGCTCCTTGAGAATGTATTGTCGGGCACCAAGGACCGAATCTTTGAGGTAAGCGTCTGTATCGATGGTTTCTACATCAGTGTTGAAAATCTTCTGCTCCTCTGGCGCTAGCTCGTTCCTTAAAGCAGTGAAATTATTGCTCCTGAATATCCACTGTCGTGTAGTGAAGTACTGCAAAACTTCCAGACCGTCTTGTATCTTCCTCTGAATCCGTACCATGCTGCAACATTTACAATACATGTCATCGCCAGGAACCTCTGCTCGTTATACAAAATTGCATATGTTTATAGCCTTTGCTGTAACCTTAATTTTCCGATTTACGTAAATTTCTACTAAGTTCAAACTTATCAATTCTTTATTTTAAAAAGCAAACAGCTTATGATATGAAAAATTCTCAAGCAACATATGTATTGATCAAACTCATATCTTGTGGTATCTGTTAAGGCTATTTCATGAATCTAAAGTAATTTACGATATAAATATTAATTATTTAATTAATTGTGTGGTTTTAAATTTAATACCAATAAGTCAGCTGTCAGGTAATGACACTCTAAGGGAATTAATAAACTGTCGATTTATCATGGAATACTAATTAATGGTACCAACAGTGCAATGAGAAAATGCTGGTAGGTAACTTCACAAAACAAAGTACCTAAAGAAATGTATACTATTTTAATGTGCATAGATAAAAGCAACTGTCAGAGTCAAAAAGTGAAGAAATTGCTCTTTTTAAGTAATGGACAATAAAGTGTATTAAGTGGATAATGTGGTGGTAGGACTTGTACTATATTAAGCTCTATAATGAACGGACGTTTTATCTGATCAAATCGCATTATTGCAAGCAAAAGTATTTTAAGATAAACGACGATACATTGATAAACGCTATTGATCAGTATCAAATACGCGGTGTGTGAATGAATGAACAGTGCATTAAAATAAGACAAGAGAAAAATGGGACCTGAAGTTTATATTCACTAAGAAAATCTACTTTGAAAATGGTGTTATAAAAGGAGCGTATATCACATTTTATTTTTTATTGTTTCACTTAACTATTCTGATCACACCAAGACTTTGACTTTAGATGGTATTAGTAACTCATTGACTGAATATTTAACATTTGTTTTAATCATTTTGTTAACGAATGCTTCTAGACTGCAAGATATTTGTAAGAACAGTTGCTCTCTATGTAGAAATAAATTATAGCACATCTTTTTAACTTTATTGTTTGATTTCTTCCCCTTTATTTTATTTTATTTTAATTCTACTTACTCTACGCTTGATGCTTTGTGTACACGATCATATTGGCTAGTCAATGTGTACTTAAAATATACTGCAGGTTTAATAATAGAAATATTACTACATAATGGAGTAACTTGTTTTTGGCGTGATGAGTATCATCATCATCCATTCATTCATCCATCCATCCATCCATCCATCCATCATCATCATTTCCTTTAGTTCTGGAAGCTTTACCATATTTCTGTCTATCCTTCATTCTTCTTGAATTTTTTCTCTTAATTTTTCTTCTTTTTTGGTCAGTTTATTGGTCAGTTTATCATCCTTGTGATTTGGTGTTATATTTATGTTATCTCTCCAGTTATATTGATATTCATTCATTTGTACTATCATACTTTCAATTCGTTTCTAGTATCTCCACTTCCGTTTATTCAGTAGGCTATATCCAGCTATGAATGAGATACTGCATTTCTCCAGCCCAGTTCGTTTCTGCTTTTTTAGGACTTATGATTCATAGTCATAACAATATCGGTAGTGTCATCCCTATACAGAACGTTAATCAGGTGTCATGTATAATTTTTTGCTAATGTTTTCCTGTTCTAAAAAAGTTGTTTAATTTTTCGAAGTCACTTTTTGTTTTGTATATTATTCAACAAGCCAATTATTTAAATGTATTAAATTGTTTACTATTTTCTCTCTTACCCCATTTTGTTACTGACCTTATGAATAGAACTGACTTGATCCTTTTTTGCAGACTTTTACTAGTTAAATTTAGGAGCTACCTGATAAAAAACCGTTTACTTAATTACCAAAAATACATTCTACAAGTACTGTGTATTCCTTTGAATATCTGAAGCAAATTGAAGCACTCTAGCTTAGATTAGGGACCGCGTGCTCAAAACGTTAAAGTTCATAGAGACCTACAGTGTTTGCTGAAATATACATTCGCTGGTGTGGATAATACTCTTAGCTGCATTAAATTATCTTTTATTCTCAAATTGTCTATTATATTATATACTTATTTGATGTTTTTCTTTATTTTTACCATTAATTTTATGAATGTTAGTCACAGTATGGAATGTCAGTTATTTTTATGTTAAATTGTTTTAATTTGGTTTCCAATATGCCACAGATTTACCCGGGTTATAGCCATGTGTTATATGCAAAATTTTAAACCTGTGGAAATGTGGATTGGTCCGTATGCTGATACAGGCAGTCATTTCGCCTTTCACACATCATTATCTGTATTCCTGATCAACTTCCTATGCAATTTAATTCATAGAAATTTGGCTGACGTTGAAACTTCAGTTTTCATCATCAATGACAACCAGACAATGTAGGATCTCATTGCCTAATAGGATCTTATAAAGCAGAACATTTATTCCTCCTCATTTCATCACGTCCCAAAGATCTCTTTCATTAGGTTTGGTAATGAGTATAGCTTTAGGGATATGCCATTCGTCTTAGTAGCTCATACAATTTGTCCGATACGCGTGTAAAACTGGAGAACGAACTCAAAGCCAATTTGTTCCATTATAACTTCGTTTCGTATATCGACCTATCTTGTAGGCATTTCATGCTATATATATCACAAAACGTATTTTATTTGCTGTTTTTCTGCTTTCATCCATCCGACTTAACGTTGCTGGCCTTGTTAGGTTCATATAAGTGTAGAGTTGAACTTTTCTGGGCTACAAAAGCTTTCATTACTTTGTTAATTATTTCAATATTTTTTAATGTTCTGCAACATTATTTCATATATCTGCGCTATCTCCAAATTTTAGGTATAGCCTAAATATGTGAAGGCATTAATTCCTCTTAAAATCTTATTATCCATACATATTTACTCGTAACAGGGTAATTGCCACAAGAGGCCATTCCTTTTGTTTTCTCTGTGCTTATTTTCATGTCTCACTTGTCCCAACAATGCTTAGATTATAAAAACATTGTGAAACTTAAATGTTAACACAATTAAAATTATAAGTTTTGATATTCAAGCTTTTATTGATGACGATGCTTATGTATTTATTGGTCTTTACCTCTTATACCATTAGTTTTTATATTTCTTCATTAACAACACCTAAGTGTTTCATTTCATAATTAGACTGATATCACAACTAATGTGTTCACAGCAGTAAAGCGGAATCGGCTTCAGTCACGTGATTTAATACACACGGGGAAGATTATCTAATGGCTATGAAATGATGAAGTTCTATATCAATCGATTCCTACTGTATGGAAGCGGGTTGAATCCACGGCATCGTTTCCTGGACTAGAATATAGTTAGTTTCTACCCCACTCCCATCAAGTAGGAATTGATTGATATTGTAACTTTGTGGGTTCGTGAAATGAAAAGTCCAATTTCACCACTCAAAAAATGTTCTTTATTTCCACCGACTTACAGTTTAACACTTGCCAATTACACAGTATTACGTGCTGCACACAATTACAATTCACCAGTTCGTCCGTTCCAATTTCACTTGTACTCGCGACTACGTAAACTCCGATGCACGTACACAGCTACGTACAGTCTTCCGTTGCACAATCTTCTCGTTCGTTAACACGGCGCTCCTTTCCACGCACGTCACTGACTAACTCTTACACCAAGAACTGCGACTGTCTCCTCACTCACTAACACACTGACACACACAAACTAACTGACTGACTAACACTGACTGCCTGTCTCTCTGAAACCCTTTTTATAGGAATGTCACCGTTCTTCTAGTGTTCACAGGAATGTTCCAGTAAAAGAAGGATCGAGAACCAGGTGTAAGAGAAACAGACGGCACATTCATGTTTTTCTCCTGACCACCGCCTGTCACCACTATAAGACAGACGAGGGGGAGGTGTGGCTAACACGGACCTCCCCCGTCTTCCGCTCCCAGCTGCTTCCACAGGGTGTTCCAGCGCTCGTGTGACACTGCTCCCTCCTCAAAGCTGTTCGCCCCGAACAGCCCCATCGTAGCGTGCGAGGCGGTCCAGGTGTACCACCAGCATCTGCCCGGAGTCTGAGCCAGAAGTAGCGCTGCCGTAGTTTGCGAATCATACGGTTCGCTCCCAGGTGTCCTCCTGAAGTACCGGCGTGCACTTCCTCCAAGACTTCCGGGACCTTACTCCGGGGGAGTACCAACTGTTCTCTCTGCGCCTTCCCATCGGGTGACTCCCATACCCGGAACAGCACGCCCTCTATGGTCTTCAACGAGTCCCATTGGGCCCAGTACGACTTGTAGGTGGCGCTCCTCGGTGCGATGTCCTCCCAGGTTGGTCTCGTCCCTGCGTCCACTTCCCTCAAGAGTGGCCCCAAGTCTGCGTCCGCCAGCTGCTCCCTCCTCAGGCCTGCGCTATCCCAGCCTTCAGCAGGCACTGCCACAACTACTCGGACTGCTGCGGCACGCTCCTTCTCTTCCACTCTTGTGCGCTCATGGCCGTCCTGGATCTGCGATAGGACACCTCCAATGTAATGGTCGCTAGCGTCGGTGTCCACAATGAAGGTGCCACCCGGTTGTGGGAAACCCAAAATTGGAGCACTGCACAGGGTCCCCTTCGGGTGCTGGAAAGCGTCTTCGGCGTCCTCCGTCCACACATAAGGCCGGTTTTCCTCCGTCAGGCGGGTGAGGGGTTTTGCGATGTTGTCGGCCTTTTCCTCTAAATCATTAAGGCGGTCGTCTACTTGACCCTTCCGCTTGCCCAGGTTCGTGACGTCATCCCTCACGCCGGCCAACCGTTCCTCAAACTTTGCGGCGAGAGCCTCGTTCGCCGCCTTCATTTCCGTGGCCAGACTGCCGTTCGCTGCTCTCATTTCTGTGGTTAACTCGGCCTTCATTTCTTCCATCTCCGCGGTGATGTCGTTGGCCGTCTTCATTTGTTTCAACTCGGCGATGAGGTTGTTGTTTGCCGCTTCTATTTTTGCAGCGAGGTTTTCAGTTGCCGTCTTCATTTCTTTCAGTTCCGCTAAAATCTTTTCTAATGCTGCCTCCATGGTTGTAATGTTCGGTGATGTTATGTTGTTTTCCCGCTTCCTGACACCAGTGTGACTTTGTGGGTTCGTGAAATGAAAAGTCCAATTTCACCACTCAAAAAATGTTCTTTATTTCCACCGACTTACAGTTTAACACTTGCCAATTACACAGTATTACGTGCTGCACACAATTACAATTCACCAGTTCGTCCATTCCAATTTCACTTGTACTCGCGACTACGTAAACTCCGATGCACGTACACAGCTACGTACAGTCTTCCGTTGCACAATCTTCTCGTTCGTTAACACGGCGCTCCTTTCCACGCACGTCACTGACTAACTCTTACACCAAGAACTGCGACTGTCTCCTCACTCACTAACACACTGACACACACTAACTAACTGACTGACTAACACTGACTGCCTGTCTCTCTGAAACCCTTTTTATAGGAATGTCACCGCTCTTCTAGTGTTCACAGGAATGTTCCAGTAAAAGAAGGATCGAGAACCAGGTGTAAGAGAAACAGACGGCACATTCATGTTTTTCTCCTGACCACCGCCTGTCACCACTATAAGACAGACGAGGGGGAGGTGTGGCTAACACGGACCTCCCCCGTCTTCCGCTCCCAGCTGCTTCCACAGGGTGTTCCAGCGCTCGTGTGACAATATATAACTTTAGTCATCAGAGATACCAGAATGTCCTCCCCACACGGCGTACGTCAGTGATAAGTTGATGTCGACTTAATGCTTTGAAAACCTTAGTTGTGATGTCAGACCAATTATAAAATAAACTCTAAGTCCGTATTTGAGTAGTCTTTTAATATTAGTTCTTCCCATTCATTTCTGAATAGTTCGTCATAGATTTCAAAATAATGGAGATAAGGAATTCCTCTGATTCTCAGCTTGAAGTTGCATTCATAAGACTACAATGTAAAGCTTCAAATCGTTATGGACTCCAGAATGAACTGAAATTGAGTGATTGTGTTGTCTGAATAGTTGCGACTTAATGGTAGACAGTTGCAATAATTGCAGGTTAATTTAGATGGCGTCGCGTGCTGCAGTGGAAGTTCAAGTGCTGTGGTAAAGCAATCTTGGAAGCTGAGCTTGTACAAGATTATAGTCTTCACTTTTGTATGAGATCGAAAACTTCTGGACCAACTCCGCGTCTCACAGCCTGTTGCACCTAGGCTATGCCGCGACTACATAATTCGGAATGTGACAGTATGACAACATCCATGAAAACATTTTCGGATTTCTGATCCATTATTGGAACTGAATTGTTTAAGTTACTATAATTATAACTACCCAAGTCAATTGTTTGTACTTCCACAACGATAAAAAATTAAAATTTCAAGGATTACTGTTGATATTGATTTGGGCAAGTAGGAATGAAAGTTCGTAAAAGTTCCGAACATTCCGGTTCCAAAAAATACTGGTTTCAAATAACCGTTCACGAACGGTCCACTGTTACTTGACTGGCCTCCCTTTTCTTCCTTCAACAAATGCAGCAATTTATAATGTATGTTCTATTACTAACACTGCATCCATGTACTTACCATAATTATTAGTACCTTTGCACTGTAATGGAACTTTGAGCCTAGGAGCGTTCAACATCTCACATTATCCTTGTAATTGGTGTATTATTTGATCAGAGCATTATCTACTATTGGACCAGTCGTAAGACCACGTTAGAGTAAATTTGGAGGTGTCTTATTTTGTAACTGTATACTTATAATTTTTTCCCCCTTTAGACAGAAATACTCCTTTAGGATAAACTGGATAAAGATATGAAACCAACAGATAGTATCTAGTTAATGAATGCAAAGTCATTCTAGTGATAAAGAGTGCACATGTTGACTGGAGGACTTACAAAGTTTTCTGCCTAAAGACGAAGAGCAGGAAGTCGATAATGTAGGCAGGAAGAAAGTGAAGGAAGATAACGCAGAGATTGTGCATAAACTTGCTGCTGCGAATGTTGCCGTCAGGGTACCAGATGGTCATCTCGAAAGGATTCTCATGTACCACCTTGCGTCCCTGGTCGAGTACCTCTTTCCAAGTGATTGGCTTCATTGCAGATGCTGTGATGTTGTACACTGGTACTTCCTTCAGGCTGTGAACAGTGAAATACACAACTTATCAAACAAAAGCTTTTCATATGTTATTTGAAAATGAACAAGGGTTTTTGTTTTCTCCCAAAAGTTAACAAAATCCTGTGAGATGTAGGGCGTTCAGAGTTGTCACCACACTCTTCATGTTAGTTAATAAGAAAATATCCTGAATAGAGTAAAGTGTGTCAACACATGGTTTTTATGTGAATAGTACTCATAAATAAGGTAAGTTACGTGCTTGTTGCATAGCAGATTTAAACTATTATTTTCTCTGTCATGTATCTGGTAAGTAAAAGAATTACAAACTAAAATATCAACCAAAATCTCGATATACATATTTCAACGAAAAATATATGTTTCGACAGTTCCTGAATAAAAAAAAAA
The DNA here is from genome assembly GCA_030765055.1 of Mantis religiosa. Taxonomy (NCBI): domain Eukaryota; kingdom Metazoa; phylum Arthropoda; class Insecta; order Mantodea; family Mantidae; genus Mantis; species Mantis religiosa. Next base: position 125,073,315 of record CM060949.1, on the reverse strand, counting down.
GAACTTTCAAATGTTTGCAATTTAAGTTAATTAGCTTCCAAAAATGCAACACAAAGGATTTTAAAGAAACTTCCTCCATTCCAGACTGCATTTACACGGAAAAAGTTTCGCTATTTTTTCGTTTTCCAAAACTGCAGTTAGAACAATTTAGCTTAAAATATCATATATTTAGAATATTTACATGACAAATAAAAGAATATCTTGAATTTTCTGATAATAGTCTGTGAAGTTCTGTTCATTCGAAGTGAATTTTGTGTTACTGGTTAACACAAAGGATAACCAAATATATGCTACACAAATTGTCGATCTCTAAATCACAGAATATATTTTAGATATATATTTCGCGGCACCAGTCATGTCTGATATACATCTGTTGTAACTGGTGTGAATGTTTCAATACTTTATTTCATTTTTTAAGTAATTACCATTCAGGTGTTCCTCGTGATGTCAAAGAATGCGGCATTTCAAGGTCAGTATAGACGACACTTTTTTAAACATTTGACCATTGATTCGATTTGCATACTCACCTCACAAAGTGAAATGTGACATGGAACAATTTCTGAAAACGTTTACCTCGTTTAATATAAACTAAACAAAGAAATAGACGTTTGTAAGAACAATTTTTATGACTTATATATGAAGTGTTACATTCACAAAACTTTTTCTATCAGTTCTTACAAAACATTATTCTTCTATTCACTTCAGTTAATCAATATAAACGTTTCTACAAATGCTTTTGTTGTTCAGTTAGTTGTAAGCAATATAACTAGAAAAATACAATAGACTTAACCGATAGTTACGAATGGGATGGGTCAGGCGTTTTCGTCTGTGGCTCGCATTCGGGAGGCCCGGGTTCGATTTTCGTGGTCGACCTACCTGATCCATGGATTTTTTTTTCGGTTTGGGGGGGGTTAGGCGAATGCTGGGTAGGTTAATTACATCCCAAAAATTTCCTGTTCTTCCATTTCATCTCCACTATCATTTCATATCATCTTCATCTGGTGCTATCTTTCGGGGTACAACTGTCGGCGGGAGTGTCGGCGCTGCATGGCAGGATGATATACTCCTGGTAAACACTTCCTCCTCCAGTAGGACGGTCTCCGGTCTTCGGGCCGATCTAGAAGGCCTTTCCGGACCACGATGGGTGGGATACCGGTTGTGCTGGCCTACCTGGGAGTTTCAAACTGGTAAATTGTAGGGATCCTGCCGTCTGTACTGTCCTGATGATGGTCAGCCACCCTCTGCCCCCTCTCGCCTCATCCTTCCTTCAGAGGATGGAGGCTTAGGTATAGGCTTGGGTATAATATTCCACAGGTTCCGGTGCCAAATCATATCCATAGTAATCCTAATCCTAATACTTACCTCAAAGAGGATTACCTCTCCAAAGAAATAGATGTTTATATAAACTGTGTGCTTAAATGAGATCTAACTGATTTGCTTAGTAAGGCTCTTCAAACTTTTGCGTTTTACCTGTTATGCAAAATCATCCACAATGCGATTATTCCAATAAAATGCAAGTTACACATTTTACTTCTCATAAAAAATATCTTTAACATGTACTGTTACCAAATTAGAGCTATTTTTGAGAAAATCAATTTTCAAAAGATTGTCCATGTAAATTCTACTTTTGGATGTGGGTGATTTTTTGAACATTTTCGTGTAGCATGCTTGAAAGATCGGGAACTTAAATGTCTGGTATTTGCTGTCCACAGATACATTATATGGTATAGTTTCTAAAACTGCTTTCTTTGAATTCAGTGGGTCTCAAACATACAGTTATACCTGTTGGAATCTTGATAGAGAATTGTTGGGTGGAGTGCATTACTTTCATGCGTAGAGAAAGAAATAAGAGCTTCAGTAAACGTAGTCAATATACCCTAGTAGATGTTTTGTTTTCAGTTGACCCAAGTAGGTCACATAACGTGGGAAGCGAAGAGAAAGCCCTCACTTCACAGAAAACAAGAATTTCGTCTCAAAAGTTCCGCAGTACATTTCCACTCCCGAGTATGTTTGTCTTACTTCCACGGTGGCCGTGGATTTTCACAAACATTAACTTACGGAAACATTTGTAGGGAGTTCATTACTGCTTTGTTTGTCTGTGACGAGAAACATCGTGATCCCCTCCAAGTAAGCTGTTGAGATTTTGTCCACGTATTTAAAATTTACTCATTAACAAAATACATACTTAGATGCAGTGTTTTAAATAATGACATTACGCCATTAATATTCGAATAACAGATGGGAAAATGAAATATGAAACTAAAAGGAACCCAAATAACAATATATTTACTTTTACTATGTTAATAGAAGTTATTCTTCACGTTGCCTTAATGCCATAGTGTTAGACCAAATTTTACATTTTGAGCGTACAAAGTCAAATTTACTCATTGCATCATTAGAGGTAGTTTAACCGAGCGGGATGGCTCAGCGGTTCGATTCGGAAGGCCAGTGGCCAACCTACTTGTCCTATGGGTTTGGGGGGCTTTTTCCGGGTTGCCAGGCGACTGTTAGGTTAATCACAGTTAGGTTGATTACTCAAATTACACAAATTTCCTGTCCCTCCATTTCACCTCCATTTCATTTGATATCAATTTTCATCTGGTGGTCTCTTTCAGGATAAAGTGTCGGCGGGAGTCTCGGTGGTGCATGGCAGGATGATACGCTCTGAGTAAACCAATTCCTCCTCCGATAGGACGATTGCCAGTCTCCGAACCCAAGTCTCTTGGTGGGACTGTTTCCGAACCACAGTAGGGTGGGATGTCCGTTGTCCTGGCCTGCCGGTGGGAGTTTCCATCGCAGTAAAATGTAGGGAAAATGCCCTCTGCCTCCTTGGGACGGCCGCCCTCTATCCTCTCGCCTCATTCTTCCTCCTCGGGGATGCCCCACTTAGAGGCATATGTACAATAGATAAATTTTGGAATTTCGTGCCGAGACTCCTCCGAAATAGTCGAGTTCCGATACCAAAAGTAGTTTATAGGTAGAAAAAAAACTCCTTAAAGTTCAATATTTTAACATCACTTCCATGTAGACTAAAGTCTAGAAGTAAACACTGTTCAAAAGAATTTAATGTGGGGAATCAGTTTTTCTCCAATACTCTCTCCTTCTTATTTTCAAAGAAAAATCAATTGTAACAACATCTAAAGGTATATCACAAAACAATATTATATATTTCTATCGTTATGCACTAATTTTTATACGAGTAAATAATTCACTGTATTATTAACAGCTTTATTACTTTCTGTGAGAGATATATGGGGAATCTAAGCTTTCATAATTTGTTTTTCAAATTACTCTACTCATCTGTTTCAAATTTGTAGCAAAACATGGCTATATTAATGAAACAGGATTAATGAAGCCCGCCTCAGTAGCGTGGATGTTAGCATGCCTACCTCACGTTCAAGAGGCTCGGAGTTCGAATCTCGGTCAGGGTGAGTTACCTGGATGAGGCCTTTTCCGGGGTTTTCATTTATCCTGAAAGACGAATGTCGGGTGACTCTAAGCTCTATGGACCCTGAGCTCATTTGAGCATCATTTCACCCATTCCATTTATCGTCCGATATGACTTAACGTTGGAGGACGTAAATTACAATGTATATATGAAGTGAAGAACTATAACAAAGTATCACATTTTATTTTCTTATACCCAAACAGCACCTGGTTTTTTCTATTATATTCCTTTTTAATGTTTTAAAATATATATTATTTTTTGTAAAATTTGTCTCATAATTCAGCACGGGGAAACTGATTTTCCCATTTTAAATTCCAATCTGCAACGTTTTAATTGCAGTTTTTTTGTATGTATTTGTATGCGCGCGCGTGTGTGTATGTGTGTGTCTGTGTGTGAGCGTGTGTGTCTAGCCGCCATGCTAATATACATATGTATGATATAAGGATGGAAACGTTCTGCAATTAAATGTATGGTAACGCTCTACACTATTTACCAGTTATGAATACTGAAAAAAAAAAAAAAAAAAAAAAACTGGAAAAATCCTCATTCAGGGAGGTCGGTCTTGGCGGAAATTGAACTGAGGACATTCCGAGTGAAGCCTCACCTATTACCCTGACGTCATGACGCTTCGTGTGTGTGTGTGTGTGTGTGTGTGTGTGTGTGTGTGTGTGTGTGTCTGTGTGTGCGTGTGTTTGTCTGTGTGTGTGCGTGTTTGTATAGCCACCATGCTAATATACATATGTATGATATAAGGAAGGAAACGTTCTGGACTTAAATTTATGGTAACACTCTTCAGTATTTATCAGTTATAAATACTGAAAAAAATTGGAAAAATCCTCATTCAGGGAGGATGATCGTGGCGGAAATTGAACTGAGGACATTCCGAGTAAAGCCTCACCTATTACCCCGACGTCATCATCTAGGCGCACGGGCGCCTAGCTAAGTCGGGATGTGCCTCATCTTTAAATTCATAACAACACAACTTTAAAGTTATCAGCGCATAGAAAGGGCTCACAATGTATTTCATAGATGATTAGAGAAAATGTCCTCCTTGTAGTTGTAGTCACACATGATCTGGTTATATCATGGGCTATGGCACCCTTTCAAGGATTCAAAGCATTTTGACTCTAGAAAAACCCATGCGTTGTTGTCAGTGTTGTTATAGTCGCCCTGCTGGAACGCTTACCATGGATTTATCTTTGGTAATGGATACCTCTCAGATAACGCACTGATTACTCCACGTGGAGTAAACCTACATCTGTCATTTGCGATTCCTGCGAATTCCATTGGCTGAAGTGATGCGTTCATTGGTGCTTAGCTCAGGGCCGGGAAGCGCGTCAGTTCCCCTCTCACTCTTACAAGAATAATCAGTGCGTTATCTGAGAGGTTTCTATTAACAAAGATAAAGCCAGGGTAACCGTTCGAACAGCGCGACTGTACCACGTTTCTTTTCTAACCACTTCAATCAGCAGTCGCATGCCTGCTTTCCGGGGTTTCCCTTATCCTGAAAGACGAATGTTAGGCAACTCTAAGCTCTATGTACCCTGGACTCATTTGAGCCTCATTTCATTCATCGTCCGATATGGCTTCACATTGGAGGAGGTAGGTATATTAAAAGAAAAGTAGTAGCATCACAAGAAGATAATTTATTGTATTATTACACTTATTAAACTTCAGTATTAAAACGAAAGTGAATGTACTTTTATTTCTGATAGTAATTTCTTTTTATATCTCTGCTTCTTAAACGCTGGCAAAATCCTCAAGAAGCTTACGATGCGATGAAATTTCTACCTCCAGAGTATGAATGTTTCCGAATGGTTTTAGTATATTAGAATCAGATTAAAAGCCAGACATTCCGTATTGCCTATCACTTTGTTTTTGTTGTTTTAATTTTCTTATAATATATTGTGGAAATTATAGCATAACATTTAAACTGTATGTAACGATATAAAAACCAAATTTATTCAAAATAGTTTAATGTTTGATATAAAAATAGAGGTCACCTGATGTTTTCTATCCTTTATGGACTCTTGTTCTCTACTGGTACATTATTTATCCTATCACATTAAGAGTGTAAACATAATCCAAACCAATCTGTTATATATGTAGAAACAGAGACATAACATTGCATACTTTAAGAAGTATATCATGCCAATTTTGGAATCAAATTTGGAGACTAAAGTAGAACTTAGGTATTATGTATGTAGAACATGCACTGAAGAAATTTTTTGTTGGATCAGGGAAGGAGACCATCGCTATTTGTTGGAATACATAGGTTTGACTGTTATTTCTGTTGGTATGATGGTAATTCCGAATGTTATATTTAACCGAATTTTGGTGTTTAAATTATGCTGCCCCCCCCCACACACACACACACACACACACACACACATACACACACGCACACACACACACACACACACACACACTGTAACCGCAGTATCAGGCAGCGATTAGGAGGCGGCAAATTAATTTAAATCAGATAATTAAAAAGAAGATAGATTAATGAAAATGCTTTTCTAAACTAGTATAAAAATATTGTTATATTAATATGAAATTAGAATGGATAAAATAATGATTAATATAGCGGTTGACTTAAAAAATAAGGAGGGAAGAATATAATTTAATATAACATATATATTAGCATCCAGGCAAGAAAGAGAAAATATTCTTATAAAAATCTGTACACTTCGGAGAGACAGGAAGGGAGGACTGTTACTCTTTTGTGCTAGTAAAGATTCAATGTCTGAGAACTATAGAATACTCCTAGCCAGGAATGTGTTGGGACAAAAGGGCTTCCAAAATGCGGCGGAGCATGAACGCTAAAGGAATATACTTCGCTGATTTGATAACAATGTATACCGTTACAAATAACTCAAGGTGGGCGTCCCCCAACTCAGGGTGGGCTGAACGTCAATGAGTTAAATGAGTTTTGCAAACCAATTCGAAAATTCGAAATAAATGAGAAACCAATAATAATGTAAGATTTGAGAAGGGTGGGCTAGTTTGGTCATGTGATAAAGTTAGAGAGGGGATCAGAATAAGTTTCGAACTGAATCGTGAAGTAAGAAAAACTTACTTAAAAGGTTATACTACGACAGGAAGGACGTGTTCATGAGCGCTGAGAAGGAGAAGCGAATATTTATAAGTCTGAAATGTAGGGAAGTTAAGAATAGCGCAACCAGCGTAAGTGGAAGCAGCATTAGAAGTTTATTAGAGCAAAGAAGTCGCCGTGTATAAAAAAAATAGAAACCGCGTGGAAGTAACTTTAAACATGTAATCCAGGGTTTCATGTAAAATTGAATTTATGTTAGGAATTTTACTAACAGTTGGTCACCGATACAAGTCGATAAGCAAACTGAGTAGAAATTAAACCAAATAATTCTGCAACAAACAAAGTGTTATTAATACGACTGAGTAGCCAACAACCACCAAAATCCATTTCCTACAAACATACACCTGAGGATAAGAGAACTCATAGGTCCAATTAAAATCCAATCAATTTAACACTGGTATGCGTTTGCTGCAACACACACACACACACACACACACACACACACACACACACACACACACACACACACACACACACACACACACACACACACACACACACACACACACCTTTTATCAACATGCATTTTATGTATTTATAGGACCTCAAAACGTGTATTTAAATAAAAATATCAACATTTTGGGTGGAGTGTAACATTCCTGTCTTAATAGGTGCTAGAAAGTAAAACTTTGTGGTTGCAGCAACAGAGTGAAGATAATTTAAGTTAAATAATACCACATGATTATCTTACATTTCTCTGTTCGTTCCAGTCTTCCAGGCGACCGTGATGAGGGCGTTGATTGCTACGTCAACTGGAATAACTTCAGCATTATATTCACCTTTGCAGTGCATTGAACGGATGACGCCCTTACCGCCGCCCACCAGGAGTCCTACTGGGCCATTGAGGCTGTCAACCCAGCCGGGCATGGGCTCCTTCCATGCTGGAGTAACTACAATCATAGCTTTTGTTAGCAACATTGTTTCTGATAATATTCAAGGAACTGATATAGAATGGATGTATTATTCGGTTCATTTTAAATCACATTAATCATCCTTTATAGTTTAAACTGATATGATGGCATTCACACAGAAAATACCATGCATTAGACACATATTATACAATTGTACATACGTAATATGCAACATTCAGCCTTGTGAAATAATTATTCAACTTGATATGTCTCAAAACAAAATTTGATTTTCTGACTGACTTGCGAGGTGTCAGAAACGTAATGCGAGGTGTGTTCAAATTATAACACCTATTTCTTTTCAGGACTGAGATCAGATAGGAACTTTAAAAAAAAAAATACAGGTGGACTCTTTGTGAATGCGTGACAGAGAGGGCAGCACTGTACAGTGGATAGAACTCTAGTGGCAGATACTTAAAATGGTAACGTTTTCATTGCAAGAACAGCGTGTAATCATTCTAATCATTCGTTTTCTCCATTTTCTTGGTGTGACACATATTAAAATTCACCGCCAGTTGAGTGAGGCATGTGGTGATGGTACCACGGATGTGTCTAATGTGCATTCCAGAGTGCGACAGTTCAATGAAGGTAGAACACTTTCTGAATTTTCAGATCTTTATGCAGGATTGTGTGCACAGATCCCACGGAAATTCCAATTTTGTAGGCGAAGTCTGCAATGCTCAATCGGCGATCCTCCAAAACAACGTTCTGCACTCGCTGGATCATGTCGTTAGGCTGGCTGGTGCGAGGCCGTGACTGTGTTGGTTTGTTGTTACACGATGTTCTGCCTCCATTGAACTTTATCTCCCAGGAAAGCTCATTACACACATCCATGGTACCATCACCACATTCCTTACTCAACTGGTGATGAATTTCAGTAGTGTCACACCATGAAAATGGAGAAAACGAATGATTACACGCTGTTCTTGCAATGAAAACGTTACCATTTTAAGTACCAAAAAACAGTCTAACTCTTGTCGGTGCCACTAGAGTTCTATGTAGTGCACAGTGCTACCATTTCTATTACGCATTCACAAAGAGTCCACGTGTATTTTTTTTAACAGAAGTTCTTATCTGGTCCCAGTCCTGAAAAAATAGGTGTTATAACAAATTGATTACCAAGATGTAGGAAAATGTCCAATGTGTGATGAAATGAATATGTACTTTAATTGTCTAGTATAATACATTCAAACAAAGCTACGTAGAGAAGAAGCATGGCAACAAAAATGGAAAACACTAGTCAGACAAATTATGACTGTAAAAGGAGAAAAGGCATGAAATCTATAGGAAATTATTCATTAAGGAAATACATAAGAATGATTTAAAACAAAATGGAATTAAGGAAAAACCTGAGAAACATTAGAATAGTAAAATAATACAAAGAAAAGATAATGTAGCAAGCAGTATAAAGGATCACAAATACACAAAAGTCCAGAAGTTGGCATATTGGGACCGGGAACATACAGAATTGTAAGTCAAATTAATTTATTAGTCCAAAGTTATTGTAAACTAAATTGTATGTAATATAATTCATGTAACTTTGAGAGATAAGAAATAAATTGCCTTATTTGAAACTTCTAATTCCCATTGTAAAGTTGGCAGTGTTGCAGTTTAGTGTAAATGTCGACGCTTTGAAATTTTGGAAACTGCCATTAAATTATTTCCCCCATTACCTGATGTAGATATATTTTTAATGTTCTTTCAGGGTGAGTTACCTGGGTAAGATTTCCTCCGGGTTTTTTCTTTATCCTTATAGACTAATGTCGGGTAGCTCTAAGCTCCATGGACTCTGTACTCATTTGAGCATCATTTCACCCATTTCATTCACCGTCCGATATGACTTAACGTTGGAGGACGTAAAATTACAAAAAAAAAAAAAAAAAAAAAAAAAAAAAAGTTATTTCCACTTTGTTTTCCTTGCACTGTCGTGGAACTATCCCTTCACTGCTTTTCGCCTCCCCTATCATTTCATTGTATAATACCTAGATACCTACCATTTACATGCGCAGAAGACGTTTTACACCGTCGGGTAACGAAACTGAGGAATGGACGTGCTCTCTGACTTTAAAGCGAGCAAATGGAAATGGGCATATGTATGCTTCAAGCAAAAATAGAATGACTCTTTTACTGTTAATCTACCCAATTTGCATGTCCTTTCTATTTAAAGGACTCCACATACCCGAAGAGCCTAATATGTGTTGGCCTTCAGGAGCCCTTTTTCCGTCCGAATTCTCATCATATGGACTATATTATTGGCATGTCGTGAATGTCTAGAGATATTGCTTATTCAGTGACAAGTATGTACGGTATTACTCTGATATATCCTTGGGTTTTGACATTTGTAATAGCTAAATTTATTCCGTAATGTATGTGTTATAAGAGGACAAAATAAATAAACAAACAGCAATCTGTGTTCTTTTGAATTCCATCATACTGTGGATTTTCAAGCAACGTTGAATCTGATAGAGAAGACAATACATATTAACATGTTAGGCAATGACTTGAAACGTTGCTTTAATAATTACTGGTTTAATAATTAATTATACTGCAATTTACACTTGCGAGCTAATGATCCCCTCCAGAAAAAATGTTATGCTTATGCTCCTAATGAAACCATATCTTGTCAAGTGCGCTGGACAAGGGGCCAAAATAAAATGAGAAGCAATCCTTCCATACATCACATAAAGCATATATACAGTGTAACATTTACTGAGGAAGTTGACATGAACTATTCTTATCGTGAGCATTTGCTAAGTACTAATTATTCATTACATAGATGTTTCCAAAATTATTATTATTCTTTTCTTTCCCTTCAAGTATTAGAAACCTTTCCAATATCTATGGTCGTCACCTCTGAAGAGGTTTATCACATCTCTCCTTCCAGTTGGCCAATAATGATTATTTTCTTTGCAATCTGTTGTTTTTATTTGTTCCATTTATATCCCGCCTTTAACTCCATGTTCCTTTGGAACATATCGAACAGGTTATCTCATATTCATTGGGTTTTAATCATTAGATCAGGAACACATACGCACTCTCCGCAGACTCTGGGGAAGATGAGGAATTATCTTGGTCGGAGAAAAATCCCCACCCCCACCGACGGGAACCGAACCCGGGACCCCTAGCACGGCAGGCAGGTGTTCTACCGACAGAGCTACGGGGTCAGACAATCTGTTTGCTGTCATCATATCAAAATAACCTTTTCATTTCATTGTATTTCCTTCTATATTAATATTAGCTAGAAATGTTTTAAAATCTTATTTTTTTAAGTGTAATGGATATCATACTTATAAACTTCATCAACTGTGCCTTGAACGTGATCATTCCTTTTGTTATTTTCCACAATTCGAAACCGCATATAAGAGTAGGCCTAGTCATAATTTTTATAATTTCTTTGGAATCCTTTTCTAGTTTTTCTTCCCAAAATTACATCAGTTGTTCCACAAATATTGGGAAATGTATCATCTTTCTTCTTAATGTTTATAACACGATGTGGTAGTTTACAAAGTATTTACAAACAAAATATTTTGTTTAAATGTATTATTTAAAGCGGAAGACCTGTTCTAAGATTTTTGTATTTATTAATATCTTTGGTCTGATCCAATTCTTCCCTTTGAAATCATCATTTTAGTTTTGTTTATATATGTAGTTAAATTGCAATAAACTGCATTTAGGCTTAGTTCATATACTGCTCTTTATAAATTATGTTCTATTTTCTACAAAACTATGTTCATCAGCTTATAGTAAGGTATTTATTTATTGGCGTGCTAAGTCCAACTTTAATCTCAAACTACATGCGTTCGTCAAATCTAGGATAAATGAGATAAAAATGACCATCATGTTCTTGCCACTAACTGTTGTTTAGTTACTGACGAGGATACATGCAACAAGCAGTGAAACGTGCGTGTTACATATGGCATCATTATACTCACCAGGTAATTAAAATTATGTAACATTGTTTGCTTTCAGTCATAACTTTGAGCAACGTTTGCGAAAATAAGTGTCACTCATCACTGCGAAGCAATACATTTGTCGACTTAAAGTGAGAGTAAATGTGCAAATGAAATCCAGAAATGTGAAATAGACACCCATGAAGACAATAATTTAAAGTTTGATTGATAACGTAATTGCATGACTCATATTTGAAGTGATATGCTGAATTTTATTTTTGTAAACTAATAAGCGGAGAAAGAATATTTAACAAATTTACTTTTTTAAATAATTCCAAAACATATAATTTAATACCAAAATGTGCTTAGCTCTAAACTTTTGATAAAGTACACCGTCATAAAGTAGTATATGTTACATTTACGTGAGTTTTGTATACGCTCTTCTACAAATTACTCTTAAAATACACATTCTTCTATTTCTCGCTAAATGAAATAACCATTCATTGCACATAGCATATGTTGTTGTGGGTCTAAGAAAAATAAGTAAGCTGAAACTATAGTCAAATAATAAAAAAGGCAGTTTAATGTGTGATGTATTTTAAATTCCATACGCCTAGTAAATGTGACCACGAGAAATAATGAATAACGATTTATCATTGAAAATATTAGAACCTTCGAGTCAATAACAACAAAATGAGTAACGCCACAAAGATTTATATTTGAAATAAATTCTGTGCTTTAACATTTATAATTTTTGTGCAGCATGTTACTATTTTATCTCTTGTAGTTCATCAAGTCTACAAAACATTTCAGAAGTGAGATATTCTCACAGGATAATCCCAAAAAATACATTTCTTTCTGTGGAAAAATACTAAAAATATGGTATATAAATCAAAATTGTGAACTTCAGTACGAAATTTGGAGTTAACTTTCTGCTTTCACTGCATTCAGGGAGTTTGTAAATTATTTTTAGTAAAATCTCTTGTTACAGGTTACTTGTTACAAGTAGTAGAGAAAGTAAAAGCTTGAACTCCCCCCTCCCATTTTTCACAATGAAGCACATAAGCTACAGTAACGCATAATGTCATTCAGCATGACAGATTGAAAGAACAAACCAATTTCCCATTACTTTGATTCGATATCTTCGAGTACCCTTGTTTAAAAAAAAAAAGATTTAATATTTTATACCATGTTTACAAAGACCATATCATCCTGCCATGCACCACCAAGACACCCGCTGACACTTCTACCCTAAAAGAGACAACCAGATGAGAGATTATGTGAAATGATAATGGAGGTGAAATGGAGGGACAGAAACAAAGTTAACCCAGCATTCGCCTGGCGACCCGGGTAAACTCACGAAAAACTATGGGTAGGCCAAGGGAATTGAACCCAGGCCTTCCGAATGCGAGTCACAGACGAAACCGCCTAAGCCATCCAGCTCGGTTAATATTCTTCCGAAGGAATTTGCTGGTGCAGTAATTGTCCATAGTTGTTCACTTAAGTATATCGCTCATTAAGGCCGTTTGTCAGTGCGCAGTGTTAGTCGGCCGCGATAATATACTTACAGCAGCACATTTATTGATTCCTCAATATTTATTGGTATTTTATTTTGCTCACTTGCAAGTAAGAGAATGAACTATGATTAACACCTTTCAAACTGGAAATCAAATTTGGTGGAGCACTTTTCCAAACATCATTGAAACAACCAAATTCTTTCCTCAGAGTTTTCACATCCTACAGTGATGCATAAAGTATTTTTCTTCTCCTATCTCCTTCAGTAAAATCGTTTCGACGCAATATCTGAAGATCCCACTTCACTCCTAATAGAAATACCAATGGCTGGAAATACCTGCGCACTGGAAGCTATGGATTTGTTATTACAGTATGGTCAACTCTCAAGGAGAAGGGATGAAGTGAAAGAACTACAGGAGGCTGCAGGCTAAGAGATGTAACAGTTCATGGCTGGAAGACCCGTTGCATTACTTCAGCTGCGCAGAGAAGACGATGAACGACCCGTAAACTAAACAGGCCCCAGGTGTTCACAAGGAATACACTTTCTACTGAGCAAGTATCCTTGCAAGCTATCAAGCACAAGAGAAGGAAACTGTTTGAAACCGAAATCATGGAAAAGAAGTGATGCTAAAATGAGAAACCAGCTTAAAATTTTACTAGTGACAGGGGTAACCACGAAAAATCCAAGATCAAAATTGGAAGTAGATGGGAATCACACACGGAACCTCCTAAAAACAAACCTCGTGCTTGTATAGCTTACAAAAGATGAAACAAAATTATTATTTTTATGAAATATGAAAATATTTAAAACATAGTAACATTCTTTATCACGTCAATGATACGTGCATTACAAATTGTCCCTGCAGTACTCATGAGTTACGACATAAAATTTCATTCAATAAAGAATTCTCATAATGTTTTGTGGTCATATTTTTTCGCACTAAAATTCAATCTTATTATGTTCTGTTAGCTTAATGTGAAACAAATACGTCGTAGTAGTTTCATTGTTGGTACTCCTGGTTCCCGCCTGTGAGAGCCAGGCAAGTTTAGACATGTTCAGTATCGCCTACCGCTGCAATGGAGCTAACATGCAGTTAAAGTTGATGTTAGAGGAAGATCCGGAGTTTCTTTCAAAAGTAATCACTGCTGATGAGACTTGGCTACATCATTTTAATCCTGAGAGCAAACAGCAAAGCTCAGTGTGGAAATCTCCTTCATCACCAACCCTCCAAAAAGCAAAACTGCTTGCTTCTGCTGGGAAAGTTCTGGTCATCTGATTCTTTGATATTCATTGAATGATTTATCAGCATGTTATACCTGCACACACATCAGTAACTGCACAATACTACAGGGATGTCCTGAAAACTTTGTAAGTTCACATCAGGCACAAAAGACCACATTTTCCAGAAGCAGGCTGAATGCTGCACCACGATAATGCGTGGCCACATATTGCCAATTTTGTTGCTGAATATTTTGCAAACATCAACCTGAAGTGCATCCCTCACCCTCCCTATAGTACGGATTTAGCCCCATGTGACTTTTTCTATTCCCTAACTTGAAGAAACGCCTTCGTGGGAGACATTATCCATCATCAGAAGCAGTGATGAAGGCTCCAGAGGCGATTTTGAAGGGTCTCTCAAAAAATGGTTTCCAGCATGTCTTTGAAGACTGGTAGAAACGCTGGGACAAGTGCATTGCATTCAGGGGAGACTATTTTGAGAAGGGCCATCAAAATTATGAGGATGTGTAAAGGTACGTTGTCAAAAAAAGTTGTGATCATTCTTTATTGAACAGCCCTCGTATTTTACCTGTCTAGTGATATGCAAAGTTCTTGTACAAAATTCTATATATAATTCATTGTTAATGTTATTGTTTAATTGTATTGATAATAATACATATAAGGTATTCTGGAGGTTTTTACCTATGGAGGGTCTGGCAATAGCCACTGGAAGCCTGGGAAACTCGTTGCTGACGAGCCTTTCTGCAAGACGCTTGGTGTATGTGTAAGTATTCGGATGGGGGCCCATTAACCTGTGAGCATAAACACAATTTAATTACATAAAAGAGAAAATAGGTTTCTTTCCTGTAGTTACATTACGAATGATTTACCGCTGACCTGAGTGTTTTCATCGCATGGTTGATGATGTTGCAAACATGGCACTAACTTCTGCTGGTTATTGCCCAATATAATATGAAGCTCCAATGTAGAACTTTTGTTGCTTTGAAAATGTATTTGATTTCTAGGCAATATCTATATAATTCTAGATTCAAGAAGAAAATACAGTCCTATTTACATGTATTCTGAAGTTTAAGCGCTCTAAAGTTTATCCTAAACTCCCTACGATTTACCAGTGCCAAGGGTTCATTCTCTACTCCTACAGCAGTTTTATCAAAGAAGAATGTGTACATTTTAGAAAGGTCATATGCCAATAACCTCATTTGTTAAGCCAGAGATTGAGAATTTCAAATTTTGGTTGAAGATATTTGCCTGTGTTGCTATAAGGTGTTATTTCAAGTCATCTGAGGATGTTTATAATTTTTCGTTGGTATTCTTTCTGACAGAAGAATCCTGAAATCCTTTGCTGACATCTGTATTTGAAATTTGTTTTTTATTTATGGAGCCTCTATTCTATGTTGCATTCTATTCTATATAGGGTTTAAAAGACCACTTAATTTTTCACACAGCTGCATGTTATTTTACGTGTCGTACATCTACGGCACAGGACTACCAGCTTTACTTCCCTTCCGAATGAAGCCATACTAAGTATTTTACAGCCAAGAAAATCTACCGGCCTCAGTCAGGTTTGATGCCGCACCTCGGGAATCAGAAGCTAGCATGTTACCCCTAGACCATAGAGGACTACTTGAGACTTCTTATAGGACAGTCAGTTGTAGAAGTAATGTGGAAATGAGAAACTTCCTGTGTAGTCGTCGAGATTCTTGCAGTTACATAAAATAAACGGGAATTGTTGCCTTTGATATTATTGCACTTCTACTTCATGAGATATTCTTTTTAAATCGTTATTATATGACTATCTTGTCAGAATGTGCACCGTCTAGAGTTGCTTTTTTGTCGCATAAGCAGAGTCATTTGCTATATCTATCTTTATAAAGTTACCTTAAAACCATAGTACTTACCCTCTTCCAGTTTCATGTATGTCCAAGATTTGCCTATCTGAGTAATTGAAAACTGATCTAATAATCCGATCTCAGATCCTGTTTGTCTACCTCATTCTACCGATCATTGCACTAATCAGTGCTTTGTCCGGGCATCCATACCACTTTTACTAAACGGTGTCTCGTCTGAATCACGAAACGCTAGACATTCTCAGAGCCTTAGGACTTGTCCATGAACGGTTCAATTACTTTCGGAGTGGCTTGAACTGTCGGAACTCATGGCATACAGCTCCATTATTTTCTCATGGGCTTACTAAAACGTAATACGAGGTAACTGATGTATTATTTTTTTTTTTTTCAGAAGAGCTAACGATCTTACTGAGCATTTACCCATTCCCAATTTTGAAACTCCTGATGCTGAATTGTTTTAGTAGTGATGCTCATTGATTTCGCTAACCATAGAAGTTGATACTTTCGGACAGTGAAACAATAAAAGTTTGATGTCCAAGATTATCTCAAATGTAATGAATTTTTCATTATAAATGTCATCAGACTTAATTACCAGGGAAAACAGTCATTCACACTCACCACACACACTCACCACACACACACACACACACACACACACACACACACACACACACACACACACACACACACACACACACACACATACACACACACACATACACACATACACACACATTAGCCTACATATTCCTCACACGGTCCAAAGTTTTGAACTTACGTAGATTTCAGACAGAACATGTTGCTGTTTGTACTGAGTGAAAGGGACATGCAGTGTATATTGTAATTTCATGAGTTATAAATAACAAAATGCATGTATATACCTGGAAGTAATAAGCTCAAGGGTGGCCTCATCCATCCACTGTCCGCATCTCATTATATCGAGTGGGTCGACAGGAGCGTCGTAAACAGTTTCTTCCAGCTCATCAATGTCACAGTGACAGAACGCTGTTGACAGATGCACGAACGCCTAAAACAAAAAAGATTATATTGTAAAGTAGTTACCCAATAAATTCGTAAAAGCTATAATATGCTTCAATAGGCGTATTGAGGCAAGAAATCACAAAGCATGCTGCTTTCCAGTCTTCCACCTCTGTTCCGGGCAATGAAACAAAGATAGTGAATCCAGCGGGTTAAGAAGCATGCTTGATTACTTACTGCAGATTGTGAGAATGTTGCTAAACATAGATTACTGACCAAAAGACACTTTTTTGTGACAGTAGAGACCGTTGGTATAGTCAATTTTATAATTAGGCTGACATCGCAACTAAGGTGTAAAACAAAAGCATTTCCTATCATGTAATCTTCCCCACGTGGATCTTCCTCACATATAGTAGCTGGTTTTCCTTTACTGGTGTGAACATCTTAGTTGCCATGTCAATCTAATTATAAAATGGATCATAATTATGACCGCCACGGTAGCGTAGATGGTAGCATGTCTGCCTCACGTTCAAGAGGTCCCGAGTTCGAATCTCGGTCAGGGTGAGTTACCTGGATAAGGTTTTTCCGTGGGGTTTCCTTATCCTGCAGGACGAATGTTGGGTAACTCGAAGCTCCATGGACCCCGGACATATTTGAGCATCATTTCACCAATTTCATTTACCGTCCGATATGACTTAACGTTGGAGGACGTAAATTGAAAAAAAAAATGGATCATAATAATGGAAGTACATCTTACAAATTAACTATAGCTGTGATTAAAGGGTACGTGAAGTATCTCAGAAATGCTCTCATTTGCGTGTGTGGAACTTGCCCATAACAGAATGCACCAGTTTATGTTGGCAATGGCAAGTTTAGCCCCATCCTCTGACACCTGAGTGCACTATTGCTCTGGCACAGTAACTCTAGCCACTGCATTGACAGGATTGCAGACCAGTAACATCCTATTCACTAGCGGAGACCATTAATACAATTATTCGCTGAATTTAGACCCAAATATAAAATGTAATAGAATAAATCGTAGAATTAAGATAAAAATTATCTTTGTATCCAGAAAAAACTCACAATTTTGTACAGTTTAACAACCCCAAACAAATATTTCTACAGCCCTTGCTTTAGAAAGCGAATTTTGTTGTAGCTAGTTCAGCCTTTCCTGTGTACCAATCTTACCACCTAACTATTCCCTCATTTCATATCAACAAAACATCCTTCATTGTTTTGTTTTTGTGTCCCTCTTTTACACGCCACTTCTATAGACATAAATAGACACAAATGTTGGTAACCCGAAAGTGGAAAACCTCGGAGAGAAAACACTTGTGATATAGGGCAATGGACCACGTCTTAGGCACGTCAGCGATCTTCTACGGCAGCTACTAAGAGAAATGAAGACAACAAAGCCACAGAATCTCTGCAAAAGCCGATACCTCTCATTGTTTTTCACGTAGGTTTGTTGGTCGGTTGACGTTTATTTTATACACAGATCTTCGTGTACATATTGATCAGTCAACTGATAACGGTAGAAAGAAATCTACACGGCCACGCCAAATTTGTTACCTTTCTGAGGTACTTCATGACGTCATTTATACTGTCATCCTGTAGAGTCTATCACGCCTTGCGCTATGAATCGGACAAATGATAGTTCTGTCAATTCATTGACTACCTAACTTAGTGATCATAACGTTGACACGATAATGACAGTCTCTTTCGCTAGATTCAACTTTCCTTGTGTTGTGTCTTTTCCCTTCCTTCCTTTTCCTACTCGTCATTTCCTTAAAATAAATTCTTATACTTATCCTTTGTATATATTCTTTCACATATTTTCAGAACACTTTATTGTGTTTCTCAACAAGGTCCCGTTAGAAGGGGGTCAACAAGTAACTTTCCCTACATTACCGAAGCTAAGTCGGAGAGATTCTACATCTTTTAGAGAAACATGCTTTTATTTGTCATTATTTAACGCATTCGACAATTTGTCGTAACTAAAATTAAGTGCTCTATAACATTACAGCAGAAACAGGATGGAATCACATCTACTTAAAACAGGTAACTTATATATCCGTACCTCCTTCTCCGCACTAAAGATGATGGCGGTGCTAGGGGTTATCTTAAGATATTCAGTATTAACTCCCTAACAAAAGATCAAAAATCGAAACAGTTTACTTCTTATGGTGAAAAGGGCTTCAAATCAACATGGTCATTTCTGACAAGTGCTCCTTCTTCGTTATTTGTATGAAACTATTCATCCAACGCCACGTTGTGTATAGCTGCAGGTCAAATAGCACTGTATCTGAAAGGCATATTATTATTTGTATGAATATAATCTACAGGTTTTACTACCAACAAAGTTGCTTCTTGAAATTAATTCGTTTAAATTTGTTTCATTTCTGTGGTCGACTAAACTTTATGAAGATATCAAGGACTTTGATCTGAGAAACAACTCGTTGAATATGTTTTTTAAACGTTTGCTTAATCGTATTAACATTCTGATGCATACTTCCATGCTGTACAGAGGGAACGAAAAGATACTTATTGAAGAAAAAGTTATCCGCTCCTACCGGAAAAGAACAAAGCACTAAACGCTCGACTATAGAGACAGTTGACGTTGATTTTGTCCGCTATAATGTGTGAACATTATCGTATTGTAGCAAGGAAACGATTGCAGTATCAGCCTAGTGATTTGGAACAATAGGTAGACATATCTGGGTTTGGTGAGGAAGTTCCAAAACATTCCAGAAGTACTGGCTGATATCGTTCTAGATCTCGAAACAATGTGAATGAAGGCGAGATCGAATAGTTAGAGGGAAGTCTTTGTGAGTGACTGATATATGGCGAGCCAAGTATATTAGAATACTATTATATCAACCATCTGCTTAGTCCTGTAGATATGACACATCGTGTTGGCAGTGGATTTCAGTTCCATGCATGCAAATTTGTGAGAGAAGAAGACAGCTACATAAGTGTTACAAAAGATAGGACACCAATACATAAACATATTTACTTGAATTGAAAACAGTATTTAATATAGTGTGTCTGAAATTCTATAGTGTCTTCATAAGCCTGAAGAGTGTCATATGGACACTAAATGGAAGCTATTTTCATAAAGTATATCCTAATTAGCTATAATACATTATAATGAAATATTACATAATGCCTCATCTTAAGTAGTGTAAATGTATTCCGCGAGTACTTATCCACTATAGCAAAGATGCATTTCATCAATATATTTACGTCAGTACGTAGCAAAAATAATATATGCATCACATCACATAGGTAATTGGCAATTACCAGTACTAAATACTGTGTTATTAGTCCAGCTATCAAACTTCGATATACACGTAGCGACATATTTGATGTAGGTTGTGTTTATAAGTGATATCTTTATGTGACAATGGTGAATGACTTCGATAAGCTACAATTTTCAACTTAAACCCTCTTGGTCACAGATAAGTCATTGGGAAATATTGCGTTCTGTTCACTTGTAGGTTCTGTTGCAATGAGTGCGTGGAGTGTGAAGTGGCAAAAAGTACTTACCACGAGGTTCTTCATATCCTTAGCGAGTTGCAAGATTCTCCAAGTGCCTGCAGTGTTCATTTGTACAGCATCTTTAAGATTAGCCTCCAACTTTAGTGTTGCTGCACAGTGAAATACAATAGTAACCTCCTCCTGAAGAACTGTCTTGCTTTCTGGTGTCAAACCTAAGCCATCGAGGGAAATATCTCCTTGTATAGGGACTATCTTCTTCAAGGATTCAGGTTTCTCCTTTCGCAGTCTGTTAAATGCCTGATAACATAGAATATGCATTTATCAATACTAATATCAATGGTATGTTTAAATAGTACTTTCCAAATCTACACAAGAGAGGGCACATACATCCAAAGTATGATTACAGCTGTCCCAAAATTTGAGGCTTTTTGACTCGATGATTACTTAGCTCATGTGAATGTGAATGCGGAGGTGGAAGATAATGACGACGATGTTGATGATGATAATGATGATGATACTGCGGTAATTCTACAGTCAGCTTGTAGTGAATTGTGTCCCATTGCTGTGATTGACTGGGTGTAATGCCCCAGTGCGAAATCATTAATGATTCCTGTACATCAAAAGGTATTATGTAATTTTAGTCACATGCCTAGTACGAGAATGAGAGAAGGAGATGATAGTATGAGGGCAAAATGAATGAAAGGAACAGATGATGACGGAACAATTGGTGGAGCGATGGCAGGGGAAATCGGAGGATCCAGAGGAAACTCGCTCCAGCGCTGTGTTGTCCACCAAAACTCTCACTTTGCGGTCACCTGGTATCGAACCTTTGGTGAGAATCGAGAGGTCTAACCACTCAACCACGGCGCAGCCTCTATTATGTAATAGTATAACGCAATTTATTTCTCGTTTGTATCATACAAGAACCAGCTGTTGTGAATTTAACTATTACATTACAAAACGGAAGGTAACATAATAAGAAAGTAATTTTTATATTTTTCCACTTGAATCTTTATGTAAATTAATGAGTGGAGCTTGTTCATCCTTTCGTTAAAGAACTTCATAGCTTCATGTTTCTACAAATATGTGGTTTCTGAAACTATACAACTGTTTCTCCATCTAATACAAGCCAAAATAACACTTCAAACTGTAACTATCTTCACCACACGAGGTGTTCCATTGTTTTCTAAGCTGTGTTTAATCCGGAGTTAGCGAACTAAGCTTTATTATGTGCAAGAAACCGATAACGTAGCGACAATTGGGTTCGCAGCTAGTTATGCTACATTTTTTAATCAGTGTGAACGTTGCATTACTGTGAAATAGTAAGACTTTTACCGTGTCGTCACGTCGGTTCTTTTAAATAGAAGGTTGATTAATAAGTCTGGTAAATTTTCATGAAGGGATGGACATTTTTTGTTGAAACTTTGTGGGTGGTAAGGTTGATTATTCAAAAGATTATACAGAAACTTTGAATGTGCCACAATATACAGTTCATTGTGGACAGCCATCTGAACTGGTCAGTGTGATAGCTGCGATTGAAAATGGAAAAAACAGAGTTTCGTGCTGTTATTAAACATTTTCATTTGAAGGGCTGGACTGCCGCACAGGTCAAAACCGAAATAAATGAAGCTCATGCGGACTCTGCACCAACATTGAAGACCTTTACTTTTGGATCAATGAATTTAAACGTGGTCGTAGAAGCACTGAAGATGAATCGCGCTTAGGTCGCCCAATTGAGGTCACCACACAGGACAGCATTTAAAAACTCCACGATCTGGTTCTGCGAGAGCGCTGAATCAGAATTCATGAGATTACTGAGGCTTTTTTTTTTTTTCAATTTACGTCCTCCAACGTTAAGTCATATCGGACGGTGAATGAAATTGGTGAAATAATGCTGAAATGAATCCGGAGTCCATGGAGCTGAGAGTTACCCGACATTCGTCTTTCAGGATAAGGAAAAACCCCGGAAAAACCTTATCCAGGTAACTCACCCTGACCGATATTCGAACTCTGGACCTCTTGAACGTGAGGCAGACATGCTACCATCTACGCTACCGAGGCGGGCATTATTACTGAGTCTGTAGGCATCTCAACTGAGTGAGTGTACAATATCCTGCATGAAAAATTGACAATGAAAAAGTTGTGTGTAAGATGGATGCCGCGATTACTCACAGTCGACCAAAAGCGTTTCCGGAACAACACTTCTACAGAGTGTCTGGCAATGCTTAATCGCAATCCACAAAACTTTTCGCACCGATTTGTGATTTTGGATGAAACTTGGGTCCATCATTACACATCAGAGTCAAAACAGTCAAAACAGACAAAGGCTGGTGAAAGTGCGCCAAAGAAGGCAAGAACCATTTGTCAGCTGGTAAGGTAATGGCCACAGTTTTCTGGGGTTCTCAAGGAATAATCCTCACAGACTACTTGGTAAAAGGCAAAACCATAACTGGAGACTATTATGCTTCATTGTTGGATCGTTTCTTACATGAGTTGACTGAAAAGAAACCGAGACTGAAAAGTAAAAACGTGCTCTTTCACGTGCACTATCGGACACATCAGCAATCGCAATGGCGAAAGTGCATGAATTGGGCTGTGAATTGGTTGCTCATCCCATTATTTACCAGACTTAGCTCCAAGTGGCTTCTTCCTGTTCCCAAACTATAACATTTGGCATGGTGGTAAGAATTGTTCATCAAATGAAGAAGTGTCAACAAGTATTCTGCAGACATTGACGGAATCTAATTTTCCGACGGGATGAAAAAGCTGGAACATTGCTGGACCAAGTGTATAACCATCAATGGAGACTATGTCGAGATATAAAGATAGATGTTCAATAAAATAGTTATTCTTGGCTTTTTACCAGACATATCAAACGACCTAAGTATCCAGCGGTGTATGTCATTAGAGCTATGACCGTATCCTAACACATAAAGGTCTATAGTTCAAAATACTTAGTTTTTTTTTTATTTTTGCCAGCTGAATGTAATATGTAAGACGTTTCATATTCCATTAAAACTTTGATATCGAAATTTCATCGGTTTTGATATCCCTTGGAACAAAAGTAAATAAATAAATGAAAATAAAAACAAGCCTTGAAGATATGTAAGCATGAACGGCACAAATAAAACGAAAAGTTGATTAATACGGTGATGATCAGATCTACAATGTAATTGTTACCGCTCACGCTTTTATTTTACTTTTTGGTTTGGCATTTAAGTTCAGCACCTCTTTCCAAGGTACGATACAAAGATTTTCAAGAATCTTTGAATAAAATAACACGCGTTTATTACGTATATTCATAAAAGGTATTTTACAATTTTCTGGAAATTTCCGTTCAACTTCTCTTTATTTGCTGAGTTTGGAATAATTTTGTATAACAATGATATATCAAAGGAGAGACAAACGCTTTACTAAAGACAAAATGCAGGTCTCATTAGGATACACAATTTTTTTCAAATAAACATTGTCGTAGTGTTAGCCATTTTAGATACATTTCTAATGCAAGATTAGATCTTTCCTATCAGTCACCAAGCGGACTTGCTTCAAAGTTTTGCGGCTCTTGCTTTTCCTCCCTTCTGTCGCAAGAGCTTCTTAGCAGATATATTGTTTCAGTATGCTAAGACTTCCTTGTTTAATTTAAAACAATCCTCAGATAGAAATACTTCGTCAATAACTTAACGTGGAAATAAAAATAGTATAATATATAATCATATAGAGAACGTTATGTGAATGTTTCAGATCAGATTTTCAATACGTAATAAATACTACTCAGTATTATGTAGACTTTACCTTCATATTCAGAAAAACGAACGTTCTAATACGATAAGTGATTAGGTACAACACTTAACGTATCTCGCATTGTTCACGGCTGTCGTCATTCACTTAGCACAATGACTAATTAAATAAGGTTTCAATAAGCCCCTTAGACGTGTAATAAGTGTCAAAGAAAGACGAAATTATTAGGTTGATTGCATTGTGCATTAACAAGTTGCAGTAAAGTGGTACCTTACTTTAGTAATTACATAATTCTGGGTTTCATATAGCTCTTCATCAGTTCTCGAGCACTGTGTTAACTAAGGCACTCAACGTAAACCAGATTAGTATCTCCAGGCAATAGCAAATAATGTGTATATTTACATGGTCTCCCAATAGCTTTAATGCGCTATATCAGTTTCGGGGAGGTAATTTTTCATTCAGATTAAGCATCTTAAAGTGGTATGAAAGCCTTGCCTCTAATAGATACGTTCGCTACTGTGTACCATATAAAAACAGGCTTTATTCATCATTCCACATGGAATTTCTCGCCAAACGTGCACGTAGGAAGCTAAAAATTTTCATATATATTAAAGAGTTGGAATCAAATTTACGGTGCTGTTCAAATGTGTGTCCCTGAATTCGATACAAAATTAAGGTCAGTGCATACTAGGATGCTCCTAAAAATAGTCGGATTTCAAGCGTATATTTGTGTTTATGTAATAGATGTATGCTGTTATATAATTATATAAAGTTATACAATTCAGAAAATTAATGACACATTTCAATTCTTTTTAAATCCAGTATAAAGCTATACCTAAAAGAGTTGTATTTGAAAGTTAAATCAATGTTTATGGAGACTATATTTATGCTTTATTAAAATATAGCGGAACATTTACAGGATGATAAAACAAGTATTACTGCAAAATTTAGAAAATATTGTCAGTAGCACAGAATTGCAAAGCCCATTTTAAATAGCTCATAAAGAACACAACTGATTTCATTACGTGTACTTGCGACATAATTGGTATATGTTTGTACTTTACAGCTCGCGCTGGAGGTTTGATACCTCAATTAAACGCAAAAAGCAGAAGTTGTCAAAATACTCTTTGTTGTCGATTTGACACTCCACTTTATTGACCTGAAAAGTACATACGATATGGTATAAAAGCATACAAACACTAAACAAACTATTTTGTAGAGAGCATTATTCTGAAAAGAATAACATAAAACGCACTGCCGAAAGATTTTATTTTGTAAAGAAAACGCTCACTTACAAAAAGAAACCGCTAGAATCTATGAGCCACCCATTATATATAATTGGCGGAGTAAAAGCTGATTACGCCAGGCTTCCGAATATTGTATTTTTACAATTTCGTTTGTGTATTGTTGTATTGCTTGGTAGGAAAGGTATGTCACACATACACACACGCACGCATACACAGTTGATGTTAGCCTTAAGTTCTACAGGCTGCTTACCGGAACCTTAAGCATTTCTTCAAGTCTTGCCTCGGCGGTCTTGTAGCGCTTCTGACGTATCAGGACATAGATACGTTTGATTCCATCGCAACTGTAGAGTAGTTTCTCCAACAGCACTTTTCCCATGAACCCAGAGGCTCCAGTTATGAAGAGCGTCTGTCCCTGGTACCATTTCCTCACACTTAAGTTCGGTTCCGACATATTTCTGTAACAAAAAATATAAAACATATGCTTTTAGAATGGAAGATTTATATGTGTTAACCTTTCAAATATAAGCTACTGAAAGGCAAGCAGAAGTTTTCATTTAGTATACCTCTAAAATATTGCCAAAATAAGTAATTTATAATGTAATGTTTGGCAAGGCGACGCTGTGGCCGAGGGTTAGATCTTTTGTCTCTCACCTCACGTTTGGTATTGCGGTGAACAAGGTGACATATGGGAGGGATTTTTCATTCATTATTCCGATTGCTTCATATTCATATTTCAAGTATTATCCGATCCGTCATTCTCCTTTATTTCATTCACCCTGAACTTTCAGGGTTATGGGACGCGGTTAGGTGGGGTGAGATGGTGATATGCCTTTGTAGAGGGTAGTCCGAACCTCTGCGCACAGGAGGGTAAATGGAGGCAATGGTTGTACCTCGATCTGCAAACGATAGGGACCCCGCAGTATCCATATCTGCTGCTACCTGGTCCAGTAACAGCCTTCAGCTTCCTCCATCTTATCAATTCCATAAGTCCCATGTTCGCAAATGCCTAATTTCTCCTGCAGTATTGGAGGAGGGATTTGGCAATATAGCACGTTGGAAACTGTTACCACGCAACCAGCCGTCATGGGTCAACTTTCATAAGAATGAAATGAAACACACGCGCTTTCTTGCTAAGAAATAGTGTGCATAGTTGCTTACATTTTGGGAAAATTTTTGGAATAATAATAAATGCTTAAGAATGACAGTAAAAGCTTCTACATCTAAGTTCAAGTTATATGTTAAAGATTACTTTATAGCGGGAAAATAAAGAAGCATTGATACTTAATTATTGTTCCATGTAAGCTGTTATAGATACGTTAAAATTGGAATAGTAGGTTCAGAATAAAGAATTCACTGATATAGTCGAGATCTGATACCGGAAACATTTTAAGACAGTTGTGGTATTAACTTCGGATATGTTCCCCGTCTCTCCTACATTGCTGCATCCCGCACGCCACAAACTCAGCAATACAGATAGTGGTGACATCGCTCGCTGAACTCGTGTTCAGATGGCATACGTCCCCTCCTGAATTGTCCTTAACAGAGAATTTTCGTCCCTGATTTAGTAGCCATTAGCAAATCCTGTCTTAGGTAAGAATCCTGTAATTGGATTGGCGTTCGTAAATGCATTTGTTCCATCGCGTTTATACTATACCGGTAAAACAATCCAATGAATAATTTCTGTTACACAAGCTAATTCGTTTCCACATATTCTTGTGGTATCTTCCGATACAGCAGACACAATATCAAAACAAAGACAGGAACAGAAAATCGGCAAAGTTGCAATTATTGCATTTAACCCATAAGAATCGCCTTACGCCTTAGGCATAATTTAACAAAAGTTAACCAGAGATGCAGTTGCTGTAAACCGCACTTCAACACGGACTCCGGCAGTCAGAAGTGGCACTTACATGCATTGAAGTACTTGTGACATTTCTGCACGTCTCCGTTTTGCAAGTGTTGTGACGGCTGAGGTGTGGCTCCCTCATTAAAACCGATACTTCGTCATGCAGTAGTCACTAAGTGTTTAAATACGTATTAGAGCTAAGTAATTAGTAATTAAGTCTCTGCTTTTCCCCTCCTTGGTTTGTGTAAAGCTCTGTGGTCAGTTTGCTATCAACCAGTGTCAAACAAATGATCGATGCACAACGTCAGAGGGAAGTCTTTTCTTCTCCTGGCTGTCTGTTTGGAATTTGGTGAAATGTAGGTATAGTACAAATGAGGTAAGCGCAAAAGTGAAGTTACTAACTGAAGCGTAACCGAGTAATATGACTCATGCAGTAGTGCCCATAGCTCGTATTCGGAAGGTCATGGTTCGATTTTAGTGGCGACTTTCCTGATGGATGGTTTTCTTCTAGAACACTAGCCAAATGCTGAGAAGGATAATTACTACAGCCCCAATTGTAAGTGAAATTCCTTTATGCTGAAATACGGGGTTTGCTTAGTTAATTTTTGCCTTTCAATTAAAGTACTCATTTTAACCAAATCATGTAAATTTAAAATTAAATTTTCACTCCCAGCCATCATTTTATCATTCAGATGGTTTACATTGTGTCGCTGAAACAGGAGCCGATATAAAAACATTATCTTCTTGTCTCTAGCGTAAAGAAGGTGTTTGTACTGTCGCCGATTAGAGTTCAAAAATTTCATCAAGTCTCTACCTCTTCAGCCAATTTTAACTCGATGGGCTTCTTGATTAAATGCTGTGTCATACTACCCAGAACATTTCCATGAAATAAAAACAGTGTTGTACTCCTTAGATGCCCACCTTGGTAGCGTGGTGGCAGTGTGCCTGCCTCACGCTCAAGAGTGGTATCGAATCTCGGTCAGGTTGAGTTACCTGGATAAGGTTTTCTCCGGGGTTTTCCCTTATCCTGAAAGACGAATATTGGGTAACTCAAAGCTCTTTGGACCCTGGGCTCATTTGAGCATCAATTCACCCATTCCATTCATCGTCCGATATGACTTAACGTTGGAGGACGTAAATTACACAAAGAAAAAAAATACTCAGATGCAGAAGATGCAAACTGTATTGCCACTGCACACGAAAGTTTTGCTAATATTGGCATCAAAGAATAAGATAGAGCATATCCATAATCGTTTCTCCAAAATATCTGCTATTATAACACAGTTGGAAGCTCGAAAAGAATACCTTGGAACATTCACTTTCTTTCATAGATGAAATTTCAATACCGTTGTCTTCAGAGACTCGTGGTATTCCTGAAACTGTCTTTAAAAAACTCAGCAAGGTATTAACGAAAAACCCTGGTTACAAAGCACTGTGTAAAATTTCTAAAAATATTTTCGTACAGAAACGTCTATCGAAGAGGAATTCACTCAAGAAGAACTGTGTAGTGTTTAACGCCCGCTTTTACTACATACGGCACCGCAGGCGATGACACTGATGATATATGAGATGAAGATGGAGCACCGGTGGAATGAGAAGGCGGGGGAAACCGGAGATCCCGGAAAAAACCCGCCCCAGCGCCATGTTGTCCACCACAAATCTCACTTTGCGGACGCCTGGGATCGAACCCGGGCCGCTTTGGTGAGAGCCAAGCGGTCTAACCACTGAGCCACGGCACGGCCCAAGAAGAACTGTGCCCGCCTCGGTAGCGTGGTGGTAGAATGTCTGCCTCACGTTCAAGAGGTCCGGAGTTCGAATCTCGGTCAGGGTGAGTTACCTGTATAAGGTTTTTTCGGGATTTTACCTTATCCTGAAAGACTAATGTCTGGTAACTCTAAGCTGAATGAACGCTGGGCTCATTTGAACATCATTTCGTCCATTTCATTCACCGTCCGATATGGCTTAACATTGGAGGACGTAAATTACACACACACACAAAATTGTGGTACTTTTGACATGTTCCAGTAACGTCAACGTCAACAGATCCTTTTCACTATATAAAAATTCTTCACTGAAAGACGCAGGAGCTTTACACAAGAAAATCTCAAGATAACCTCATTCGTGTACTGTAACAAGCTTACCTAAGGAAAGAATTCTACGAAACATATGTTTATGATTAAACTTTTATTTTTATTTGCTTATTTTTGGTGCTTATTTGCTTCATTTTTCGTATTTAATTTCACCATTTCATTGTGCTTACAAATCCGGGCTCTGGTGATAATTACATTCCCACCAAAACGGCCCGGAGACCGGAGAAGGTCCTACCGGAGGTGGAAGTTTTTAACAGGAGCATATCATCCTGTCATGCAGCACCCAGACACCCGCCAACACTTCTACCCTAAAAGAGACCACCAGATAGGAAATGATGTAAAATTATAATGGAGATGAACGTGACAGAAGGACAGACAATTCGGAGGATGTAATTAACCTACGCAGCATTCACCTGGCGACCCGGGAAAACCCCAGAAAAACACATGGGTTAGGTAGGTCGGCCACAGTAAGCGAATCAGAACCTTCTGAATGCGGGCCACTGACCAAACGGCCTACGCCATCCCGACCGGTGCCATTGTTACTGGACTATCGTTCCTTATATCGGAAGTATAAGGAAGTATCGGGGGGGGGGGGAAGAAAGAGCATAATATATATTTTTTTTTTTTCAGTTAGTGTCACAAACCGCGACTCCCTCTGTGTAAAATCTTCTCAAACGGGTTGTATTTGTAACTTTTGTTATGAACATCAATGTTTAGCCAAGAAGCTAAATGAGTTTTGAGATGAAACGCTACCAACATATTATGTTTCACTTAAAAAAAAAAGAGGAGAACTGTTACATGAAATTCTCTACGATCAGCGATAACCAGGATGGGTGATCAGCCCGATGCCTGGTGTAAGGGTGAAGGAAGTGAATTGTATATATGAGGGTTAGATGAGTGATGTGAAAGATGATGGAGTAGTTGGTGGAATGCTGGCGTGGGAAACCTGAGGATCCGGAGAAAACTAGACCCATCACCACGTTTTCCACCACAAATCTCACTTTGCGGTCGCCTGGGATCGAACCCGACCCGCCTTGGTGAGAGCCAAGCGATCTAACCACTCGGGCATGGCGTGGCCGGAGAAAATATCCAGTTGTGTAAAAGCTCCAAAAGAGTGTAAAATGGTATCGTGTTTAGATCTTATCCAGTCTTGATAAAAAGAGCCAACAGTAGACTGTATATCCCGATGACTATCTTGTGTGTAAATAAAGTAATTTGTTACACTTATTTAATGGTTGCTCCAAGGCTTAATGGCTCTTGCCAACTACATCGTACAACGTCAAAGCACTCATTATTTAAACCAGTATCTGTGAAATCTTAATTCACCGAATTTTAAATATGTCATCACATGCACGTCCTTATGAACATATCAAAGCGTTAACAAATCTGTTTCTGTAACATATTCTTCCGTGCTCCCTGCCGCACAGCGTCCGAAGTTTCAATAACCCACTCGGGCAGGGAGCTTTTTGGTGGTGAAGACTTTGCATCTTGAGACATGTTATGGCAAAGGCTAACTGAAGTATTGTCTTCGTGTTTAATAGGTACTTGATTAATTGTTGTCACCCACCTCCTAGTCTAAGGTAGTTGGACGTGTTGGACTTTTTTACAAGAATGACAAGAAGAGTGGGATAATGCACACGTAGGAAGAAGAGTACATGATTTATTTCCGAGCATTAAAGAGAGGCTAAAACTGGAACATATAGAACCAAGAAAAGGATTTTTTCACTTTGTTAAGGACATGGCCTATACAATGTATATCTAAAAAGAATAGGGAAGAAGTGAGCAATGTAACTGTATTTATTCGCCTGAACATGTTATTTTTGAGTGCAATAAATATAGTAAACTAGTAGAAGATGGTCGAACAAAACTTCAAGGAAAATGTTTATGGAACATCTTAAGAGATGTAGAAGACTATGCACATTTAAAAGATATGTCTCAGATAATATCCGTTAAGGCGGTAGAGGAATATATGACCAGAGACAAATTACCTCAAGTAAGAAATGTAGGAACATTTCAATCCACGAGAAAAGAATATAACTTAAGAGATCGTCGGAGGGAAATAGGACCAAGAGAAACTGAAGACACAGATTACCAGACTTGAAACCTAATTTAGGACGCACAACCGATAAATAGAAGATGCCAATTTTGGATATCAGAAAGAAGAGCAGAAACCATAGACAGAAAGAGAATACCAGGAGAGAGAAGATATACGTGGAGAGTATCAGAGCGGACAGATACAACTGATTATGCTGAAGCGGAAAGATGACTACCCGGATGTCTGGAACTGACGAACCAGCTCCATCTACTGATGCCAGTCCCTTTAGGAGATGGATACCAGTAGGAGGAAGCTTTGGATACCAGTTGCAGAAGAGGAAATTTTAAAATTGTAGGAAGCATTCTTTCGTTGCTTCTTATAACAATTAAAGCTGTAGTAGATATGTAGATATGATTTATATTGTTGGTGTAGAAGTAAAGTAGAAAAAGACTGCTTTAGATAGATTAGAATAGATTTTTAAGGTTACTGGAATCCAGTAATCTGTACGTTTAGTTGCCCGCCTCGGTAGCGTGGTGGTAGAGTGTCTGCCTCACGTTCAACAAGTCCCGAGTTCGAATCTCGGTCAGGGTGAGTTACCTGGATAAGGCTTTTCCGGGGCTTTCCCTTTCCTGAAAGACGAATGTCGGGTAACTCTAAGCTCTATGGGCCCTGGACTCATTTGAGCATCATTTCACCCATTCCATTCATCGTCCGATATGACTTAATGTTGGAGGACGTAAATTAAAAAAAAAACTGTAGGTTTAGTTAGTTCGTTAAGGTAGAAAGTAGATTATATCTGCAAAATTTGTAAATTTTTTTCGTGTAATCTGATTTAGAAGCTAATAAAGTTAAAAATGAGTTTGCATAATAAGACCTGGTATAGATTCCAGAACCGGGCTATTAGATATGCAGATCTTATTTTTTTTTTTTTTTTCATTACAACAATTAGAACACAATGAAACTGTGAAGTCACCATAGCGACGTGTATCTCAAATTATATACCCAGGATCGACCTCGTAGGGGAGGGGATCCGTCCCCTTCAGCTGCCGTGGTTCTGGTGCTGCGCAACCCCAGCACTCGTGGTACCTCTGACGTTACTAGAGGAACCTCGGGCCGAACATTCGAGCCCCTCCCTGATTGGGAGTTGTTCGGATTGGGTTGGACTCGAGGGGGCAGTGGTTCCCGATACCCGTGGGAGATCGGGTACGTCTCCGGACGTGGTTGAGGGAAGCCATATATTCCCACGCACTAGCCAGCATAGCTAGTAGGTGTGCTAGATCACCAGGCGGCCCCACCAAGGTCATATCGGTAGCCTTCCCCTTTGGAGTTGGCGCGCGTAAGTGGCGTATCCACTTCCATCCCGTCTTGAGTCCATAGGACCAGATGGGGGCGGGGCTTGTTAGTCTCTAGGTCTTGTCCTATGGAAAGCCCCACGGAGGTGCCGGGCACCCTTTTGGGACAGCTCGGTAACTCCCTGGTCGTTAGAGGGGGGGTCAGTGTTTACTATGTGAGGATCTGCCCTAATAGATACCCTCGAGTTTATATTTACCGAGGATCGAATCTCCTTTGCTGTAAGCTACCAGAATGAACTTTTCTATTCAAGAATTGTAGTTAATATTAATGTGAACGTCAAATAAATTAAACAGTTTTCATACACTCTCTGTCTCCCTCTCTATCTCTCTCTCCCTCTCTTTCTCTCCTTCTCCCTCTCTATTCTGAGATAAGAAATACACACCGCCTAAGTGTGTTGCATCTCTGGGTCATCTGCTAATGATGATAATGATTATTATTATTATTATTATTATTATTATTATTATTATTATTATTATTATTATTATTATTATTATTATTATTATTATTATTATTATTATTATTATTATTATTATTATTATTATTATTATTATTATTATTATTATTATTATTATTATTATTATTATTATTATTATTATTATTATTATTATTATTATTATTATTATTATTATTATTATTATTATTATTATTATTATTATTATTATTATTATTATTATTATTATTATTATTATTATTATTATTATTATTATTATTATTATTATTATTATTATTATTATTATTATTATTATTATTATTATTATTATTATTATTATTATTATTATTATTATTATTATTATTATTATTATTATTATTATTATTATTATTATTATTATTATTATTATTATTATTATTATTATTATTATTATTATTATTATTATTATTATTATTATTATTATTATTATTATTATTATTATTATTATTATTATTATTATTATTATTATTATTATTATTATTATTATTATTATTATTATTATTATTATTATTATTATTATTGACATTAATATTATTATTAAACAACGCATAGAGTAATAAAACAAAAAGTGATTGGTGGTTTACCCAAAATAATTTCACTTAATCTGACTGCTCAAATGACATGGAATTTTCAAAAATAGATACGCACTTAACCTTTCAGCTTCTTTTTTTCTTTCATTTGATAAACAGTTAAAATTTGAAACAAACCTGCTGAGTTGGTGTATATTTTCGTAACGCATTACGCTGATTTTTTCTGAATTTTGAAGGGGAATATCGAAGTTCCTTTCTGTGGTAATAAGCTTAACTGTCTGTTTACTGTCGAATTCATTACACGACCTTCACATTGCTGACCTTGCAAACAAACATTAGCCTCCCACTACGCCAAACAGTGATTGACGAGCACATTCATGACAGCGCCTTTCTTCCACTGCTTAGTCCTTGACCTCAGTCCATCCCATCGCATATCAATCTTGGCTTTGTGCTGGTATACACAGGTCCTAAATGACCAAAACCTATAATCTTTTCCACCAAAAAAAGAACTCCAAGGTATTTGTAATTTGCACGTTGGTTATTATACTTCCCTTGGTCCTCTCTAGAACCATCTCTACACGTTTTATTTTGTGAGTAAGCTCATTGTTCCATAACATGGCCATCAAATTCCTTCTACCGTGTACACTATATTTGGAGAAGAGTGTACAGCTGGGTTAATGTACGCTCATTCCAAGATCTAAAGTCCATGTGAGAGCTATATATAGAATTAAAATAGTTTAAAGAACAACTAAAAAATTAAATAGAGAATGGAACTCTATCAAAGCCTGCTTATTCTTGATCATATCGACAGCAAAGTCGATTTTACACATTGTGACCCCATTCATATGTAACTGAACAATATACATTTACCTGCTTTCATTTCAACAGGTTAGCCGACGTCAAACTTCCATAAACATTTCCTAAAACCTAAAGACTAATATTTCCGAATTCTCTAGTCAAAGCTCATTCCTTTATTAATAGTTTTATTTGTTCTTTATTATTCTCTCTTAAATTATGTACGTCGTGTTGTACTTTATAACCTTTGTTTCTCCATTTTCAAGCGACAACCAGTTTTGTGTTGAATATAAACAAACCACAAGTGATATTTTCACTAAAAGTACAAATGGCCAATGGCAAAGAGTCAGGACGCACATTTGCTGGAGTTTGATAAGGTTTTTTCGGGGTTTTCCCTTATCCTGAAAAAAAAGAATGTGGTAACTCTAAGCTCTAAGGACCCTGAGCTCATTTGAACATCATTTCAACCATTTCATTCATCGTCCGATATGACTTGACGTTGGAGGATGTAATACACACACAAAAAAAAAAAAATCAAACTATGGAGTTTGAGAGGCTGTTTCATGTCACGTCATCCTTGAATAATTCCCCGAAAACATAACCAAATTTTCACCGAGAGTTCTTACTCCTCAGGGAAGCTACCCATTCATTAATTGGAAACACTCCCATGCATTTTAACTTTATTGTTCTCGTTCTGATTTTCATTATTGGATATTGTTAGTGAGCTTTTACATGAGTTCTGAAGAGTAATTCCGTCGTGCTGAAAGTCGATGTTTTTATTTCATTAGGAGAACCTTAAATGTGCCCTAAGAATTATTGAAATATCAGTGACACATAAGGGTACTTCGAAACATAGTTAGGTAATTATGGCGGGGATGTTATTTGGCTTACAGTTTTTGGGGGAAAATAAGCGTTATCTTAGAAAGTCCAAACATCTATACAGATTCTACTAGTAAGACTGATTTCTGTAGGATTTCCTCTCAAGGTAGACAGTTATCTTCTCAAGAATCTTAAAATAACCAAATGTGTATTATGGACATCTAGTGACAAAAACATAAAAAAGTGTTTCAGAAGGCATTTCTAAGTTCATCAGATCAGTTACTTCCAACAGATATATTCTAAAATATTTTCGACGTAATGTTTGAGGTTAGGGATGCTGGAGAACCGCATGTAGCATATTAATTTACAGAAGCTACTGTCAGCTATTACCAGGATCCACATTTTTATGCCTTAAAAGTGTTTGGAAAAATTTCAAATGAAGTAATTCTAAAATTTTAAGAAATGGCATAATTAAAAAAAAATCTAAACCTGGGATTATTTACTTTGTTGATATTAGCGATATAGTTTTAGATGAATTTATATATAAATATAACTAATATACAATTGGAAAAAACAGGTATATTGAAATGATAAGATACTTCAGAAATTGTTGAAAATGTCTATTTGTTTAGTTTGAAGAATCTGAAAATAAAATTACTAAAATTGTTTTTAAGAGGTGATGTACCATAAACTCTTTTGAGTTCTCAAATTATATTTACAGTGAATGGGGAAAACTTTACAGCAATGACAGAAAACAAAAAATAAAAAAATAAAAAAGGAACCTGACAGTACGCACTTATTGTGATAACTAGCTCATTCCTATTTTGGATGCATGAATAAATAAGGGTGATACACTTACTTCGCAATAACCACCTGCATCTACAAGTATCCCATTGTGGCATTCTCCATTGTCTATATTACTAAGTATACTTTTATATTTATAATGTGAATGATATAAAGAATTAATTATTAATATTAAATATTAATAATAATGGACTCCGTCTCATGAATCAGACATTTGAAAATATGTAGCTGCATCGCAACCCATGTGTTCAAAACAGTAAAGAAACACCAGCTTCTATCACGTGAGTTACTTCACGTGGAGAAGATATTTTGTTGCCTCTGACTGGCTTAAGTTAGAGATGGATTTGAGATTTGATAGGTTTTTAGGTTCTTTCAAACGAGCAAGAAGGGCTACCTCATAAACTTCTTCCTTGATAAATTACAAAAACCCTAATGTAAAGTCCTTAAACCCATTTTTGGTGGGCACGCAGCAAAAATCTCTGAGCTGTGTATAGCCTGTCAGTACTACAGACGGATAGACGGCTGGTTTTGGGTACCTTAAACTACTTATACGCGCTAAAAGAATATTTCCGTGTACCACATTTGTTTTGGTTTATTGACAGCATGCTGAGCTATCGCCAACACTTTTTTGCACTAAGAGACGTTGGGCTCCAGAGCACTGAACTACATATGAAGGTTAGAAAGAACGTCAATTAAGGATGACCGCCCCGCTTGTGCCTGGATGGCGCGTTGGTCTTGCCCAGGATAATTAAAGGGTCTGGGGGCAGCTGAGCGGGACATACAATTGCGCAAGGACCTACGTCTGTTTCCTTCATACCAAATATCTCAGAATGTAGCCTCACTCTACTTTCACTATAAACATCCACATAACCAGCAGCATCACTGCTTCATTGTACCTACATCAGTGAAAGCAAAGGGGATCGTGCCATTAAATGTGGAACAGAATATCACTGCAAATTTCGAAACAGAGGAGGGCATCAAATGAATGCTTCAAAGTAAATAAGAGATGCAGTAATAACTCCCTAACGTTGATTTTCTACTTGTCATGCTTTTCCCTGTGTTAAAACGAGGCCAATTATTTTCGAATCATTCTTATCCTTTGTTCTTATTTTGAGAAAGTGTTTGCAAGAGTACCGGTGTTGATGGATTATCAGCCGCTCTGAGAGAGTGAGAGGTAGAAGGGACTGTAAACCTCAAGAAACAATCGAAATAAACGGTACCCCAGTATTATACTGCAACGATCAATCCAAGATGGAATCCGATCCTCTTTGTATTTTAAAGAAGCTGCGATAAATTACAGTTGAAGAATATGAAGATATTGAATAAGGTACGTCCAGAGTGTAAGTTCTGATTGGTAATAAAATTAAATTGTGTACAGATACAGAAAAATTATTTATTGCACAAAATTCCACAACTCTTAAACTACTTTTACACATAACTACCGAAATTTTGCAGGCATTTGACATAGCAAGGCACAATTTTTTGTGTACCTTCTTCATGGAAGTTTGCCGCATGTGTCTTCAACCAGACACAGCTCTTGGTCTCGAGCTCTTTCAGCTCTTCGTTATTGTTGAAGTGTTGACCGCCAAGGAAAGATTTGAGATGCAAAAACAGATGAAAATCGCTAGGAGCGATATCAGGACTGTACAGGAGGTGGTCAAACACGTCCCAGCCAAATCCCTGTAGGAGTTTTTCGTCGCATTTGCAGTGTGTGGTCGTGCGTTGCCGTGAAGAAACACAATACCTTTTGACAGCCGATAAATTTCAATTGGTTTCGCTTTCCTAGCATTCAGAAAACGAATCACAGATCTGGTTTCACAAGCGGCGGGATTTTAAATCAACACCGACATTGTAAACAAGCACAACAAAGCGTACGTACTGACAGCGATCTCACAATGGCGCACGTTTCTTCTCTTGATGCAGAGCGTCTACCGCGCATGTGCGGATCTGCGATCGCAGCGCTGCAGCGGAGATAAATTGAAACAGAACTTACTTTCTGGACGCCCTTTATTTATGACCGCGAAGCTAATAGAATAATTGGAGGAATAAAATTGAGGTCTGAACATTAATCTGAAGAGAGCAAATTATATGTCAGTGGGCGGAAATTCAAAATACTTTAATTTCGGATAATAGAAAAGGTAACTGTAAATGAAAAGTTGTAGTCATGAAAGTAATATAAACACAAAATATTAACAAAGGAGAATCAGTAATATCAAAATTAAATCGCCTGTGAGATAAAAATACCAAAATAAAATAACAAACTAATGTTTTATTTAACCATCTATTTCACACTCGTATACTACATAATTGCCAACATGACAAAAAATATTAAACAGCAAATGAAATATAATACAATATTTAAAATCACAATATAACGTGGATATATAAATACGTAGCATTTGGAATTTCAAATACATATGAAAATTTGCTTTTCTTAGACTGATTATAACTAAGAAATGCTTGTACAATACTTTATTTATACCTGTACAGCAGAAATTAAAAATTTGAGAGCGATATGATAAGCTGTCGGGTACAAGAAGAGTTTTATTTATATCACATCAAAAAAGTGATTCATTATGAATGAACGATTAATATCTTAACTTGTTAACTGTTAGTGAACTATATATGTTAAGTTCTGAGTAATAACATGTTAAAGTATCCAGAAGAAAACTGTGGATAATTTTATTTTCACAATTGAAACAACTGAGAGTTAGGTACAAAATTTTGTATCATTCTTTTCTTTCCTGTTTTCTCTCTATAATGCCCATAGGACATATTTCCACCGAGAAATTGTTATGATGGCACATGGCAGCATAACAAGTGACCACGCAGGAGATCCATATAGGTGCACTCTCTGACAAAGCATTTATTTATTAAGTTCCTCAAGAGCCAGCGTTACATCAGAGAAACTGGTACCCCAACAACTAGAATAAAGTGCAGATCCTGATTAAGAATGGGGACCGTTTACTCTGTTACCTCATTCTCAAGTACGTAGGCACATTCTGTTTGGTTAACTGCAAGTTGGGAAAGGAAAACAGAACAGAAATGGATGAACCTATTGCAAATATCTCTTTCGGCTGTCACCTTCTGTTGCACGCCTACAGCAGTCTTCAACAAGTGAAAGTAAAAGGAAGGAGTAAATAAAAACAGAGTTCTTGCGACAAAACCAATTGACTTTTCAGAGACACCGCACACTTTGTAAGGCAAAAATAAATCAGACATAATGCAAAGGACAATAGTAAAAGTAGACAGAATTACACACTCCAAGGCTCTTGAAAGTTTACAAGACGCTTAGCTTTCGTTGTGAATATAAGTGCTGGTCAAAATTGACACCTAGATTGTAGTATTTATATGGGTCAAACTTGTCGACACAGCTTTTCCCTACTGCTTGCTTAAGACAAAGAAAGTCTTGTATTAAAAATTACATATGTATATGGAGGTTCATAAGGAAATTCAGGTCTTGAGAGATCTGAAGAAACAAAGCGTTCTTAAAACCAGCTACCTTTCTAAAAATTCTTCACTGCCCTTTTCGTGTATTTTCATACCTTTTCTTCAAAATACGATGTGTGTCCGTAAAGTCAGGTCTCCAATTTTATATAATATAGAAAACATGTTTATTGTCAATGAATGTTAAATTGATGGAAAAGGCGGAACTTACAGCTATTTTTCAACGTAATCACCATTGCGATCGATGTACTACTGCATGCGCTGTGTCAGTTTTTGTATACCCTTGTCATAGCACTCTCCCGCCAAGTCGCGCAGGTAGCTCTCAACCTCGTTTTTCAAATCATCGTCGGTCTGGAAATGTGTTCCACTCAGGTGTTACTTCAACTCAGGAAACAAATGATAATCACTAGGTTCTATGTCTGGACTATAGGGGGGGGGGGGGGGAGGGGTGAGAATGTCCCATCCGAACTGGGCCAGGAGATCAGCCTCGCACACACCTTGCGATAATGCAAATGTTCGGTCAAAATCTTGTCAATCGTAGTCTTACTGACTTCAGGGATAAGTTCGCACAGCTCACGAACTGTCAGACGCCGATCTTTAAGCATTTCTTGCTCCACTTTTGCAACTGATTCGGCTAAAACCGAAGGCCGACCAGAACGTTGTTCGTCATGGACGTCTGTACGTTCGTCTTTGAACTCTCTGACCCACTTTCGCACGTTTTTTACGTCCATACATTGTGGCTCATAGACTTCGCATAACTGACGATGAATTTCAATGGTGGTAGTGCCCTTGGCACTCAAAATACGGATCACTGCACGCAACTTGCACTTGGCG
This sequence comes from Mantis religiosa, assembly GCA_030765055.1. NCBI lineage: Eukaryota > Metazoa > Arthropoda > Insecta > Mantodea > Mantidae > Mantis > Mantis religiosa. The sequence continues at coordinate 125,032,866 of CM060949.1, read as the reverse complement.
GCGGAAGTGATAGGAAGTTCCATTGCAAACGGCTGCCCAGCCAAGACTAATGGTTACAACGGGTTGGTTGTGGCAGGGATTTGAAGGGGTGAAACCAAGCAACACGCCACTGTTGCCGGATCTCGCGTAATAGCGTTCCTCACGGCTCCAGCACCTTGCAGACCTTATTTTAAGGACATGCCTTGTATTCCTATAAGGACTCACCTTTCTATCTAGTCGTGTTAACTGAAATAAAGGGGGAAATTATTTTATTGCAGACTTCATTATAGGTACAAGAAGCATACAGTAGGTTGAAGCGATAATCAAAGGGGGATCACTACATGTTGGTTTTGAAATTCCAATCTTTCATCATGAAAAATAACAGATCACACCGTAGCACTATAAATGAGTAATAAATTATTAGAATAACTGAGCAGGTCCGTGCAACATTAGTATCCATCTTTGCTACCACAAGGGTGTATTTTTTCTAATAGTGCTAAGAGTTGTTGATACGCTGAAACCCTAGTCGTAATCTTTCTCAGAAAACGCCAGAATTGACAGAAACGCCTGACAACACCTCCGTTTTCTGTCCGGAGCCCTGCAGTATGTTACTACGTGACAGGTATACGCAGTATAACACTGCGTTTATGTATGATACATAAACATGATGGGAAGGTAGAAAATGTTTATGTAATGCATTTCTCCAGCTCGTGTTCTTCTGGTGGTCAGATAGGTCTTTGGACCCTATTAAAAGATATGAAAAACATAAAAAAACGTTATACCCCAGAGATTATGATAACTTCATCCGGTCTTTCCAAGCAGATTATGTTTTCTGTTCTATGAAACCATGAATATGGATATCACAGCTAAGGATTAAGAATAGATGTTTCGATAGGACTGTGATGGACACCCTAAGAGACAGCTACTCACAGCCTTTTGATGACATTCGTCGAGCACGTGCTTTTATTGTTCTCACTTTATTCTTGAGGCACCCTAACCTCAATCCGTGCTTTACTAAGTATTCTAAACACTTATGATAATTGTATTGCAACTAAAATATAAAGGGTAACAGAACTATACGTCTGGTATTGCGGTGGGAGGTTTAGGTATTCAGAAATGCGACATCCACCAATCCATATGAAGTTATTTTGTTTATTACAGCGATTTCTATAAGATATCCCGAAATTACAGTTCTAAGAAATAAAATCACGAAAAAGCATTCCGAATTATTTTAAAATAGTGTCAGAGCACGGAGACATTAAATAAAATAATTACAACAGACCTAGAAGCCCAACCATGAAACACCGAATAATCAGCTGGTTAAACGACAGTTATATACGAGGACTGCAAATGAAGTACTGGCAACACAGTTCAATCACTGGCAGGAAAGTGGTTATGTGCCAATAGGATGTGAGAGTGACAAAATGTCTATTATCGATGTGAAGTGCATTTGATGGGCATCCAGCTGGGAGTATGTTGTTGCGTGTAGCGTTGAAGTGACCGATGTCGATTACGCCGCTCTAAAGCACGTTTGCAGATGGAGGTCAGGGTTCATGGATAAAATCGAGGTTTACCGTGGCAAAAATGCATCAGAATGTTATCTAGGATTACGTGAGGCCTATGGCGAGAATGCATTACCGTACAGGACGGTTGCACGAAGAATCAATGCGTTTCGTGCGATCGGAAGGAGACTGCAGATTTGCACCGCAAAGGTCGGCCGTCCATTCCTCAGGATCAGATTGACATCGTATGTGCTCTCGTTTCCATAGGCCATCGATGGACTCTTCGGGAATTTCCGTACAGGTTAGTCTCAGACATCAAACAACCTGGCACATACTGACGAAGTATCTTAACACGAGGAAAACTGCGTCCTGTTGTGTTCCACATCGACTCACCGGTATGCACTGGCTGACACTCACCTGGACAGATACCGCCACTCAGGAGACGCATTTCTGCAGCGTATTGTCGCCATTGACGAGGTTCGCCACGTCCACAGAAAGTTCGACAGGAACTTCGGGTGAAGCTTACGCTGATTGAGGTATACGACTACAAGGGTGTTATCCTTACGCATGTTGTGCCTGAATGACAAACCGTCAACTCTGACTGCTATTGCCGATTTCTGGAGCGACATCTGCGTCCGGCTATGCGGTGCAAACGATTAAGGCGAGACCCTCACTCTGCCGTGTTGTATGATGACTAGGGCTAGGATTTCGATGACTTTGCATCTTCTTCTTCTTCTTCTTCTTCTTCTTCTTCTTCTTCTTCTTCTTCTTCTTCTTCTTCTTCTTCTTCTTCTTCTTCTTTACCTTGGGTTCCAGGAAACGGAACAAAGACTACATTCCTCCCCTTCTAAGGACCACTAATGAACTTGCGCAATACAAACTGTTTCACTTACTTCACAAGTATCAGGTAGCTGCATTCCTAAGCACAAGTATCAGGTGACTGCATTCGTAAGCAGAAGGGTCAAAGCTCATTATGTCTGCAAATCTTTTCTAAACAGCAGTGCAGAAAGATGTCTTTTAAACAGTATGAAGAACTGTGGTGTGAAGTTGACAAATCATCATGCCTAAACTAAAGCAAAACATTACAAATAAATTAAATAATTTTGTTAGACTTTATGGTGAAAAAGGTTTCTCCACAGATGGGAATATACTTTTCTGCAAGTTATGTGAAGTACGAGTGGCAGCTGAAAAGAAGTTTACTATAGACCAACATGTGAAGAGAGAAAAACACATTCGACGACTACGGCTGCTTGAAGCTGAAAGAACAACAAACCAAATGTTACTTGGTGAAGCTTGCTCTTCTTCAGCTTCACCTTTCTTTGAAGAACTCTGTGAAGCATTCATTTGTGCTGATATTCCTTTGAACAAACTGAGTAATCCAAAGCTACGCGCTTTTCTAGAAAAGCATACTGGAAATCCTATACCAGACTCTTCAACATTAAAAAAGAACTACGTGAGTAAATGCTACCAGAAAACAATACAGGAAATCAGACAAAAAGTGCCAGGGGAAAAAAAATTGGGTAAGCATAGATGAATGCATAGACTTGCTAGGCCGTTATGTGGTAAATGTTGTGGTGCGCACAATGGCAGAGGATGGTCCAGGAGAACAATTCCTAATAAATTGTGAACAGTTGGGAAAAGTTAATTTTTCAACAATTAGCAAAGTGTTTGACAGGTCTTTGGGTTTAATATACCCCAATGGCATTCAACATGACAACGTACTCCTGTTGTTGACCGATGCTGCATCATATATGGTAAAAGCTGCTGATTCGCTTCAAGCTCTTTACTCGAAAATGGTGCATGTAACATGCCTAGCACATGCCTTACACCGAGTTGCGGAGGAATTGCGGAGTCAGTTTCCTGAAGTTGATCGTTTGATAGGATGCATCAAGAAGGTCTTCTTAAAGGCACCTTCACGAGTTGCAACATTCAAATCCGAGGCTCTTGAAGTTCCTTTGCCTCCTTCACCAGTTGTGACCAGATGGGGAACCTGGATAGAAGCATGCAACTACTACTGTGAGAACATTGAAGTAGTGAAAAGAATCATTGACATGTTTGATAGCAGTGATGCGACCTCCATCAAACTCGTGCAGGAACTTCTTTCAGTCAGTGAATTTGCAGGGAAAATTTTGTATATAAAGTCAAATTTTGGATTCCTACCTGATGCTATTACGTGCTTAGAGAAGTCAGGAGTTAAGTCAGTGGAACAAAGAGACTTGGTAAAAAGAAAAGTGGAAAGTGACTTAGAAAATGTGATCGGGAAAGTGGGGAAGGATGTAGCGAAAAAATCAATGCTAGTTTTGAACAAAAATAAAGGGTTTGCTACATTGTCTTCAATTGCAGATGTTCTGTCGGGTGAGACATTTTCTCTGGTAGATTTACCAGGAGACTTAGAAGCAAGTGACTTAATTTACTTTAAGTATGCTCCCCTCGTCTCAGTGCAAGTGGAAAGGAGCTTCTCAATGTACAAAGCATTGTTAGCAGATAATCGGCAGTCATTTTGCTTTGAAAATCTACAGATGATATTTATTGTGCATTGTAATTCAGGACTCATGAAATGACTGCTAACATATATGCTAATAAAATAAAATAGAAAACCTTAAATACTTGTGTACCTGTATAAATGTTTAAAATAAACTTGTTCTTTGATATTTTATATTATTTTCTTTTGAGTTTATCTTCCAAAAAAACATAAATATTTGACATTTAAATGGCATTTTTTTACCGTTTATAGGACATTTTTTTTTAGATTTTTAGGGCATTATTGCATTTTTAAAGTGCATTTTTAAGTATTTTTGGGGCATTAAAATCCTAGCCCTAATGATAACGCACGTCAGGCTTCTATTGCAACGGAGGCATTGGGAGGTTCTGGAACACCCTCTATACTCATCTTATGGCTTAGACCTATTTCCGAAGTTGAGCCAACCCCACTGAGGCCACCGAATTCCTGACGTGGCATCTGTACTCAACCGACATCGCCTCCCTAACGGTTTTCAACAGCTTCCCGACATCTAGCAAAAGGTCATGGACCTTGCGAGGGACTACATTGAAGGAATGTAGTGCAATTGTACTTGTTAGTACATTAAATATCTTGTTTTATCAATGTTGCCACTACTTCATTTACAGCTCTCGTATAAAATATTCTATGTATGAATGTCACATGCGAAGTATGTATTTGTATACATTTGTTGCTCACAGGAACTTGAGATATTTTCTATGGGGAGTGTGAGTGCATCAATTTAATTATCTCGCTGTGTGTAAGTTGGCAACAGCAAGCGGGAGCAGATCAAGCGGCACTGCCCTTCCTACTCTATTGATTTCTGAGCATCACCAGCAACGACCAGGCAAGATTTATTACTTCAATTAAATGAGCTGTAAGGAAATTAATAGCGTACTCAACAGTCTAATAATTTTAATCTTACAGGACGTCAGGTAAGTAAGGAGTTTATAAGAAAAGCTACTTTTACAATAACCGAAATATGCAAAGGAAATAATTCATATTAATAAACTGGTTGAGCAGCTTTTAGTTAGAGGTTTCTATTTCTTTTCTCGCTCCAAATAAAGAAACCTCGGTAGTGGGAACGATGACAAGTGTTCTAGTAATTGCAACTTCCTGTATGCGTACACGATACGTCGTACGTGACTACTTAATGTCGTACTTCCGGCAGTTTTGATTTGACTTCTTCTGGCAAGCAGTATTTAATCGTAAGGATTTGAACTTCACACTTACAGCTTTTCCCATCGATCTTAGTCACCTTATTTTATTAAAACACGTGTTATAAATTTCTAGCAAAAACCCTACAGTTGGTTTTCTTGATTTTCTCATGAAAGCTAGTTCTCAACTTAGTTGTGTGTGAGATTACATAAACAGTTTATCTCGCCATTTATCATGGGAGCTAGCTGTGTTATATATTAATCTTGTCTTAAGGTAAGTAATCTGTGTTTGCATCCTCAATCCATTTTCTCTCCTTGAAAATTTGTCTGTAGATCATCAGGAAAATCTAAGCAGCAACTTATCTCAGTAAGCTCGTAAACGACTTTTGTACCCACTGTTCCTGATTTGTATACATCGTGGAAAATAAAAACAAATTTAAAAATAAATAGAATAAGATCTTCTACAACAATCCTTGAATTATACCAAGATATAACGTTATCTTCATTCCCTCAAACAAACACTTTAGATATATCCTCATTATTCTAAAATATTTTTCGTGGATATTTTCTTAATCTAACATTTTACCTAGATTACTCAAGATTTAGAATTAAATGTAATCTTAAATTAAAATCTCCATTCCTTTTTATCTAATTACCTATTACTGAAAATAATACGCAAATCTTGGAAAGTCAGCAGTACCTCTATCTTAACCTTCACCTATTTATACGATAAATTGACAAATCATTCCAAGAAATATTAATTATTAGAAAACTCAAATTAATAGAACAAATATTTGGAACATTTAATGTTAGAAAAACGCATATCAATTTGGTGTTTCAATGAGGTCTGCATTTTTGCCATAGTGACTGTTTTGCTGTTTTAACTCTCCTATAGTTTAGGAGTCACACAACTTACTTAAAATTAATTCTAAATAAAGAGAACTTCATCGAAAATCCCATATATTGTATATTGGATTTTAAAAAATAAAAATTTGAAGACATTTTCAGAGCTAATGAAATATCGAACTTAACTTCTGAATACCCGCCTTGGTAGCGTAGATTGTATGGTGTCTGCCTCACGTTCAAGAGGTCCCGAGTTCGAATCTCGGTCAGGGTGAGTTACCTATATAAGGGTTTTTCCGGGGTTTCCCTTATCCTGAAAGACGAATGTCGGGTAGCTCTAATCTCTATGGATCCCGGACGTATTGAGCATCATTTCACCCATTCCATTCATCGTCCGATATGACAACGTTGGAGGACGTAAATTAAAAAAAGAGACCCCCTGAATTCATTTCATAAATGAATGAATGGACACTGAATGAACGCTTTCACAATTTTTCATTATCGGTAAACCCAAGGGGTAGACAGAGTTATATATAGACCAAAGGACTATATTCCTTATGTCGTAGCTTTTTATAACATTAAAATAAATAGCGATATATTTTTCTAAGTTGAACTATCATTTTTACTTACTCTATTAAGTACTTAAATAGAGAAATTATTACGTCATTTTCAAAGGTAGCACACATAGCAATCCACTCTTAAGAGATTTCACTATTGTTCAAGCCTACCGAACGGTATTGCTTGGGCGGTTTCGTCGGGAGGGCCGGGTTCGATTCCCGTGGCCGGCCTGTCTGACCCCGGGTACGCGGCGAATGCTCGTTAGGTTGATTAAACTCCCCGAATTTCCTGTCAGTTATCATTCCATATCATCTCTAATCCTGTGATCTCTTTCAGGATAGAATTTTCGGCTGGTGTCTTGGTGGTCCATGACAGGATGATGTGCTCCTGATCATTGTGAAAGGAAATTTAGCCTGAGTCTATGGCACCTTCCAGGCTAGTCAGTTGAGAGGATTGAGGAAAGCCAGGAAAACACCTGTCGAAGGGGGAGGGGGTGGTGTTTGAACCGCGGAACTCTCATTCGTGAGTCCATGGCTTCACGACCTGCATTTTAAGGTCTACATATTATCATTGGAACCACATTTATTATTACATGCTTATCTCGTATATTATTTACACACTTTACATCCAATCATTACTTCGGAAAAAAGTTTTGGTGGGGAGGCTCTTGTTTTGCTTTAATTAATTTCGTTTATTATTTCGTTTTCTTTTCTCGAAAAAAAAATAGCTCAAAAATTTTATTCGATTCTACTGGTAGTGCAGTACTTTTGAGAAATCTTACGCCAATTCTGAAGAAAATGATGTGAAACTGTTGAGAGAAAATACAGTTATTTCTATAAGAATAATCGTAATCTTAAATCAGGATAGCAGTTACGTGGTGTGGAACAGGAAGAAGATGAGGCTTTCCTTTATTAGCCACAAGAAATTTAATCTCAGTTTTAATTTATGGGCGCTCTTTAACTGCTGTGGTTCTCAGATCCCAGTCTATATTAGGCGTGAAAGACAATTTTGCTCAGAGGCCTCTTTATCAGACTTGAGGTTCTTTGCATGCTGTGCATCTACGACACTGGACCTCCGGCTTGACTTATCTTCCGAAAGAAGCCAAGCTAAGGAAAGTCATCGGCCTTCGTGAAATCCTGACCCCTAGAACCAGAAGCTAGATGTCACCCCTAGACTACGGAGGCTGATTTTATTATTCACCCTCTTCAGCATTTATGATGTGAAAGATTAGGTTTATTATTATTATTATTATTATTATTATTATTATTATTATTATTATTATTATTATTATTATTATTATTATTATTATTATTATTATTATTATTATTATTATTATTATTATTATTATTATTATTATTATTATTATTATTATTATTATTATTATTATTATTATTATTATTATTATTATTATTATTATTATTATTATTATTATTATTATTATTATTATTATTATTATTATTATTATTATTATTATTATTATTATTATTATTATTATTATTATTATTATTATTATTATTATTATTATTATTATTATTATTATTATTATTATTATTATTATTATTATTATTATTATTATTAGGGATGGGTCGATACCAGTTCTTCTCGATACTCAATTCTCGATATCAATACACGACATTTTGCATGATTCTCGATATTTCGATACTTAATACCATCAATTCTACTTCCAGTTTCATTATAAAATAGAATTTTGGGAGAACTGTAATGCCAACAAAATAAAATAAAATAGGTGAACATATTTAATTAGACAAAACTAAAATTACACTGGGCAACAATGAAAATGTTTCGGGCTTAAAAATAGTGAATTTACATGTATTCCCATCTGCTGAATTCAAAAATCACCATAAAATGATAGATTATCTCTTGTTTTGAAGATAAAGTTACATTTCATTTTTTAGAGTGAAGATTTTAAATTTGGGGGAATTTTTTGGGGGAGTTGACACACCTGTCAAAATTCCGTAGATGACAACTACAAGCATTTGGTGTCAGTGCTCCTGCAAAAATACTATAACCTTGGATGCAGCATGTCCCTTAAGATCCATTTTCTCCACTCCCACCTAGACTTTTTCCCTCCTAGTTGTAGAGCTGTTAGTGATGAACATGGGGAGAGATTCCATCAGGACATTTCTGTTATGGAACAAAGATATCAGGGCCGTTGGAATGAAGTAATGCTTGCGGGTTACTGTTTGACTTTGTATAGGGATTCTGCGAAACTCTATCACAAGAGGCAAGCTAAAAGAAGACGAAGTCAATAGGCCACCACATAATTCTCTTCAGACACGACTATCTGCGAAGTATTTTTCCAGAAATTTAGAACTCTTAGCATGTAATTACCAGTTAAAAAAGATAAAATGCACTTTCATTGTTGTTAGCACTTATGTAATTATGTAATTCTCTCAATCCGTTAATATGTAATACTTTCACCTTGTGTATATCATAGAAACTAGAGCTAATAAACATTTTTCATTGTGATATTTGTTTTTCTTGATCCAAAATTAGTAGGAATTGCCTCATTAGTGCTCGAAACATTAAAATATTATGTTTTTGTTGCCCAGTGCTATCGGTGTCCTTATTTTTAAACTCTACAATAGATATTTAAAATCAAAACAGTCCAATTTTATACGATTTTGTTAAAAAATACTAGCATTTTGTCTCTTTCGCGATCAACTATACTTCTTTTTCTGTCACATATGAGTCCTGTTGTGCTAAATAGTCTTTCAGAGAAAGTTGTTGCACGTGGAGTAAACAAATATTTAGCTGCTTTTTTTCTGGAAATCTTGTTTTCTAGTAATCCAGTACACTGGAAAGAGGAGGTGAGAAATGGTCGTTGAAATAAGCAGTGATTTCTTCTTTAGAAGTGATATCTGGCACGATTATTTTCTTGCATGATGTTACTCTGCAGGTCCCACATTTCTGGCAATGTCTCGGGGTTTGCAATGTTGTACTTGCGACAGTAATATTTTGTGATTTTAAAATGAAATAGAAATCGCAGAATCACCACCGAAGAGTCGAAAAAATATGGAGTGAATTTTCTGAAGTATCGTGTGTATCGAATATCGGTCGATTATCGAGTATCGATTATTATCATCATCATCACATAGAATAAGGGAGGTTTGAAATGCACACATTGTTGGCAGAAGGATAAATGCTAAGATATGTTGAAGCTCAACGCTCTTCTAGGTGTGGTAATCCGATAACTCAGTACAAGAGCTATATGCCTATTAGATTTTCGGTAATGTTTACTTCTGCAGTAATATGTTGACATTACAGTGAACCGCATACCTACACGTGAGTGTGCTACCACGTAATACGTCCCTGCCAACCACAACCGGTTTACTTTGTGGAGAAAGGTTCTTTGCTCCACGGCTCTCACTGGCCCTGTGTTTAAGTCGCCGAAAGTTCAACCAAAAGTGTAGTAGTTTCAAATCATTAGTTTCAGACGGAAGTGATAAGAAAACAAATGTTACACATAGAGTCCCATTGCAAAGTCTTACGTTTCGAAAAGCCAATATCTCAGTCGAATAATTCTGGGAACTGAACATCCGTATGCTATAAAGCATGTATATGTATGTATGGATTCACTGATTTTACTGTAGTGTTTGTAGAAGTTTCTTTCCTCCTTCTTGTGCAATTTTCTAGTTTGCTTTCTGTGAGCGTTTATGTGGACCAAGGATAAAGCTATCTATCATCTCAGGGTAAGAATTAGGAAGCTTCTCGATTGAATGCAACTTACTCAGTACGCTTTGTACACTATTGTTTACCACAATAAAGTAAATGTTCTGATTTTCCTTCTTTTTAAAATTTCGGAACCTTTCCCAACATTCAACTAAAATATACGAAATCACTGTTGACTCCAAATACTCCATTTTTTTTCTTTAATTATACGCCTCCTTTAACGTATAGGTTCTATCGGCTTTTGCAACAATTGCCTTTGGAAATGATGGATCTTCTTATTTTCACTAATTTTCTGTTTGTCTTTATCTTTGAGATGTTTTGAATTCATGTTCATGCTTCCAGACTCTATGGAGGAGAGGACAACATTTATTCTGGAGAAGGGAAAATCCCCACTCTCCAGCCGACAACCGAACCGGAGACCTCTGGATTGTGAGGCTAGTATGATATCCACTAGACTACTTAAGCATTCCTAAAAGTCTTGTACTGTGAACCAGGGTGCATTATAGACCTCCAACTCTATGAGTACCTAACATGATTCTTAATCTCTGATTCATATAACCTTGCCCCTCTGACATGTATCACTCCGCGTGCAACTACCTTCCCCCTCATCCTAATTGACTAATGCTTTCGCGCCTTAGGCCATAGGCGGTGCCTTCCCGTCACATTTAAAACTGCAGTAAACGTCATAATAATTGCCGGGAAGATAGATAAAATCATACAAATAAGATTATGAAGGCATGTAAAAATAATGAAGTTTATAATGGAACTGAGCAAGTTGAAACTGAATGAATGAGCAATGAAACTGAAACAAGTTTATAATGAAAGGCCTTCGGCCTTTTCCACTGGGATGTTTTAAAACCAGCACACGTACCTTGCAAAAATGCTTGTCTTTCAGTCTTAAGTGTCGTGTCACACCATACTTTACTTTTCACGTGTCCTTCATTCACCCAAGTCTCGTCAAGGTAGTATATTTTGCGATTTGCATCCCGGTACAATCTAATTGTCCTTAAATAACGTTTTCTCCACACAGCAATATCGCCCCTGGAGCGGTAAGTTTTCCTGTTGTCTCAATTTCACGTCGCGATGTTCCTACGCATCTAACACTCACACCTGTACGTTCAGAGCACAGCTGTTCGACTTCGCTCACTAACAAAGATAGATTCTTCTCTGTGAGTGCATTAAACACATGCAACACAATTCTTTTTTCGCCGCTTTCTAAATGTTTTCTATTGCGATGCTTCAGCGAAAAACTGGCGGTAGACTATATATAATGAGTACATGCGCAATAAACGATCAATAAAATAATTTAGCTCTCGCACTCGGCACAACACACCTTCGAATGGCGATATATGACTAATCCAGTTCAAAACAAGGTCAGGGATAAAAGTCATATAAACAAATATGTCACCACTACCGCTAAACCACGTGCTATCGTGCCATGTCCTTGAGAGCAAAGGAACCTCCTCTTTACTTCGTTTAAGAATTAACATGCATTTCAGATAAATCAACTCTGTTGCGTAATATATTTAATTAAAACAGTTACGAGAATATAAATTTGACAACTCTCTTCCAACATATAAAGATATATCACCATGTTAAATAACGAACTAATTTTCCCGCAAACACTTTATACTACAATAGCAACCAATGAGAGGTGATAAGGTCACGTGACCATTAAGAGATATGGGGCAAGCTTATGTGAAACAAGGATTAGTTATTACATTACTAAACTAAACTCCGTGGCGCCAGGAGCTGATTATGAGCCAAGGTCACCACCTCTACCCATGTCGGGTGTCATGACTGGGGTGCAGTTCTGGGGAGTAGGATGTGGTTACCGCTCCAAATTCCTCCCGAAAGGTGAACGTGGTCTTCAACAGAAACTGCTACTTTACTTAGCTCCTCGATTGCCATCCCCTCAGAAGCTGACCCAGCCCGGATCAGGTCTTCCGACGCTGGTACAGGGAATTGAACCCTGACCTCTCACTTACTAAGCACTGAGCTACCACCTCACCAAAGAGATGCTAATTTTGTATTTTAAACTGTTCTACACAGGTTAATTCCTTTAAAAAACGTGTTTTTCTACAAACGGAGACGAATGAAGAAATGAAAATAATTTGACATATCTCAGATATAAAGAAATTGAAAGCTTATCAAGAATTAGGCCCGCAAAATATTATGAATTTCTTCCAAATAAAGTTAATATTACTATATAAGACAGGGAGGTTCAGCGGGTAGCGTCTGGAGGCGCGTTTTCGGAGTGTGGCACTTTTATTCGGATTGGATCGACAATCGCGATCTTCGTGTTTTCTTGTATTTGCAGTAGGGAGGCAAGTGCTGAGATGGATTTGTTTTACGCGCTGCAGGTACGTGACTGATTTGATACGATCAGAGATCTTGTTTCCCGTCATGTAATCTTCTTTCTAAATGTGTCTTTAGGGATGGGGGAAAGAGCACCGAAAGTGCGGCGGGGGATGTTCGGTATAGAAGTACGAAGGATATCCTCTGCACCTGCCACCGCTCTTCTCTGCTGGAGATTTAGTATGTCAATAGCCTAGTGGTTCACAGTACTGAAATCCTCCTAAGTTTCTAATTCCTAAATAAGATAGTCAACAATTTTGCTAAAGACTGGTGCTTTGATAGAGGTCTTTACATCAATATTTTTAAAATATCTTTGAAGTTGTCATATTCAAATCGTCTCAACTTAAGTAATAGAGCATCATCAAAAGAGGATTGCTGCTTCTGCATGACCTTAGAGATACCATGAGTGTATTAGCCGAATACAAATTGTGAACACTTCCTCTGACGTATACTGTTCGGTTATGAGTCCGTCTAGTTATATGTTCTGCTAAACTGAAACGCTCAGTTTGCGATAACCGTTAAATGAACATGGATCAGTGTGACGATGTAGTGAGAATTAAAAATAGAGGCAGTATACCACATCAGGAAAACTGTCAAATTCTAAGGAAGTATTTTGGATCATGTTGATTTAACTGAATTGAGCAAAATATATGGGACTTAAGTAACTATGAGCATTCATTCAAGGATTTTTATTCTATGTTCTTCATTTATTTCTTTGTCTGACATATGTATGACATTTCCGACATCAGTTTCCATAAATATAAACATTTCAGGCACCAGTCACTGTAGGTTAATCGAAAAATTTTGCTTCAGACGGTTTCATTTACATCAGCTGTGCCGGCCTTGGTAGCGTAGATGGCAGCATGTCTGCCTCACGCTCAAGAGGTCCCGAGTTCGAATTTCGGTCAGGGTGAGTTACCGGGATATGGTTTTTCAGGGGTTTTCCTTTATCCTGATAGACGAATGTCGGGTAGCTCTAAGCTCCATGGACCCTGGACACATTTGAGTAACATTTCGCCCATTTCATTCACCGTCCGATATGACTTACCGTTGGAGGGCGTAAAATTACCACAAAAAATACAGTCAGCTGTGATCAGACTTGAGTTTCCAGAGAGACGTAACTCGTACACTACTTCTCCAATAGTCGATAGCATCCATTTAGAGTGATACTTATGTAGGATCTTCGTAAGAATGATTTTCAAAAGGGACGTATTTACTGTATTGAGAGATGCTGCATATACATAAACTAGAATCCCCATAGGAGTACTTGACCTAAAGTGCGACGAAGGTCCTCAAATGGTACTGTTAAGTGAGCTTGACTGGACTTATTAAAATCTTTGTTGACAGACTGCTGGAATTTTGTTGAACTAGTCAGAATTTTCTGAAATATCGTGATTGGATCATACTTATTTTTCTACGTACTATCTGTCGTGTTGTATTTTGTAACGTTTCTGTTGAGAAAATGAATACCAGCGATCTCCTATACCACTAGCAACGAACTATTTTTCATTTAGGCACCGCACCGAACCTGCCCACTGCTGAAGACAACTGAATAAAACATCTTGGTGACATCCAGGAAGATATACCTAGCTTACCGAAATCCCACTGCTATCTGTTCGATTGTTGGATTATAGTTATGCTTTAATTTAATTTTACTGATGTTAAATTTAGGAACTGTCATTGTTTCTGTACTTAATGGCCTATTAGTAGTACGTTATCTTTGCCTAAATGGAAGGTTATCTATTTGCTAGTATATTTCAAATAGAGTATTGTAAAATATTTAGTAGGAAAAATATTTTCCAGCTCTCAAACATTTTCTACGCATGCATAAAACTTCTGTGGCCTCACAAACGTTTTAGTGTGTATGTTGTACTCCCACCTAAAGAAAACAAATCAATACAAACACAAAACACTGAATATATCATAGTAGGTCTGCATAAGTCATTCGTGTTAATTACAACTACAACATATTCGATTGACTAATTCTTAGTTTGGTAACTTCTTACTTGTTTGATGCAGAAGAGTGAAACTCAGAACATCACACACTGCGGACATGCATATGGCGTAAGGAAAAGTTTCCGGTTTTAGTCGTACGTTCAGTCCTTACCAAGAGATACTTCTAACCTGAGGGTTCCTACCTATAGTAGGTTTACCAGCAGAAGTAGGGACGAAGTAATGCTGCGGTGTATACAGAACAATTATTTGGAGCATTTGGAGCTCTCGCTTCCCAATGAACTCAGTCATTCTAGATAAACATCTTAAAAACATCCAATCTGTTCATTGCTATAGTAATTTTGTAATGTGTATATTTGGATCAAACCACAATCTATATTGACTTTAACACCATAATGTTATTTAAGGATGAAGCATGCTCCACGCGTGAGTACGTTTGCAGCTTGGAAAACCGTCATGCCATGTTTGTGTGTTCACATCAAATGAGATTTCAGATCAATATTTGGGCAGACATCACCAATTTTCCCTTTTAGGACCATGACGATTCAACGCCACACTTGCAGTGTTTTTTGCAAGAAACTCTAGTTGAGTTACTCCATCTCTTCCTCTTAATATCAACCAAAGAGTGTAGTTTCAATATCGGGGCCTCAACAACACATTTCGGGAATGAAATATACGTATGAGAAATTCGTTCGGTACCCACTGACTACTCGAGAAAGACCCAATATCTTGCCGGGACTCTGACCCACCTGGCCTTAACTGATTAGTTTTTGTGGCGCTATAATTTGAAACCTGTGGTTTATGAAATCCCTATTGACTCGGAAAAAACAATTTATAGCACGTATACCCGAGCAATACCTGACATCAGATAAATTCCTACCACGAGTTATAGTGTTTCCACGTCGTTACACTACTGTGCGGAAGTCAATAGACATGTGTTTCAACACTTGCAGTAACACAAAAGTAAAACGATGGGTTCATACTGCTGACTCAATATTGAAGTGAGTGTTTTACATTTTCCTTTGTTTTGATTTGCATTGTTTTGTGTGTTTGGAGCAACACTAATGATTTGTCTATTCGTCTTTCATATCTAATTAATTTTATCCCTTCCTGATAGATGGACGAATATAAATATTTAATAATTATTGTTGCATTGAAATGAATTATCTTAGACCATACGTTCCTAACAAATGTGTTTCAAAATGTTATCTGGCCCAAAAGTTGTGGGTCTAACTTAGAATCATCCTATACATGCAAAGTTTGATTAGATAAATTTTAACTCGGGTAAAACACAGGCACTTTATCTTCTCTTCAAAGGAAAGACAACAAACCAATTCTGAGTTTCGTAAACCATATGATGCACCAAGGCAATATAAGCTGCCTCACCAAAGAAACATGCCGATTCACTGAATAACTGATGGTCGTGTGGAAATTTGTAAATAATTTCTTCTTTTTTACCCGATACATCAAACGTACTCTGTTAGTGAAGTCATACATAATAAAAGTTAACCATTTCCTTATGACACTAAAATTATAAAATAAAAGAAGCAGTTAATTTCAACATCTGAAATTTTAACAATATCTATCATTTATTTTTAAAAAGTTTTAATTTTAAGGAAACATATAATAAATTAATAGACACTAATATATTAAAGCACTCTTATAAAACATAGATTTTTCTTGACATATGTTTATATGCTACTTCGAAAGCAATTTGAAGTTTTATTTGTTAGTTGGATGCATCCCACATCTTTTATGGGTGAGCCAGCCCTGGAGACACCCCAGATTCTATTTTATCACTTTCTCTCCTATTTTATTTTCCATTTGCCAAAGACAACATCACCATTTTCCCTTCCTCCTTTCAATTTTGGTGTAACGATGTTTAACGAAGCGCTCATCGCAGATATGGAAAAACTACGCTGTAAACTTGGAATTCCAGCAGGACTTTCACAACCAGGTCGTTCATCAAGTAGTTGAAGATGTACAGCTGTTAGCGGAACTTGGAATAAACAATCTTCTCCAATATATCATGATACGGCACTAGAAAGTTGGTGTACATAGTCACAAGGCAATGGCAAAACCTGTGCTACATAGTCGTACCAACAACTTAGTGATTATGGAAACACATTTATGGAATTCTCTTTGTTAATCAAGGAAGATAGCATTCCAAATGATGTCAAATATCAATCAGTTAATTGGACAATGTTACAGTAATAGCAATAGCGTTCATTTTGATTAATTTATCTAAAACACTAATTTGTTAAATAGACGTAGTATGTCACGACTTAATGGAAGGTCGGCATTCTAGAAGATCTTCTGCACCAGTTAGTTGTGCAGCAATATCACCTGCACGTATTAACACAGAGTATTAAAATTTCTTAGGTACTAATCCCATAATCTGTGAGGCTCGCAAACCGGAGCTCTCGGATTCAATTCCTGTCTGGCCGATGATATTTTATGGTTTCTCTGTATCGATAGGCGAATGCTGGGCTGCTTCCCCTTCTATCACGAATTTCCCGTCCGTCATTTATTATCCCTATAGGTTCAGGTGGACTGTAGTCTTGTGTTGCAGCAGGAAGGTGGACTTTGTACTCTGTCAGGATTTTTTTTTTTCTTTTTGCCTTTGAGGAAGAACTCATTTGTCCATCGAAGGGATAGTTTTCTCTAGTTGTACACATCCACAGAAAACGCAGACACATTCACAATACACCCATGGCCATGCCCAAGGTAGGACTCGAACCGATGACCCTCTACGCGGCGGAACGCTAGAGACGAACGCTCTAACGACCATGGCTCCGAGGGTCGGCCTGTCAAGATTTCTCTGTGGTGTTAAGCGAAAATGCAGGACTGTGTCCTTTACCACGTTGGTGGCTTAAGAATTTGAGTCATATTGGTATTTAGCGTAAATCTTTTAGGCCCTTCGGGTCTCTCCTTCATCCATTCTTCCCAGAGATGATATTCGAAGTAAATATGGCATACTTGCGGTATTGTACTGGAGCTCTCTCCACGTTTGCCTATTCGTAACTTCTAATCTCATAAAACCTTCAACCAGTGCGGTAGAACCTTAAAACAAGTTCCGAAATCATTCGTATTAGCAGTTACAATGCATTATTTATTGTCTGAGAAATATATAAGCGAGGTTATCGGTATCCCTCTAAGTTCTTCCTATATTACAGCAGCACCGAGGCATAGCTTCCCAGTAAGCGTAACTTTATGAACTACCGTCAAAATAAGAGCAAGAGAGTTTAGAAAACATACTGTTGACGCAAATGATATTTTATTTTATGATATGGCCTGCATGAAATATATTACAATACATTACGAATTGTCCTTGAAAATAAACACTTAAGAAATAATAAGCGATATACTAATAGTAAACTACTGTTGTTGTAGGACGGTATGTATGCTTAACACAATAAATTATATATACATACACATTTTACGGAATACAATGGTCCATATAGGTTCTAAATATCATGTACATGCTGTACATAACATGTAAAATAATTAAAATTAATGCATTATTGTTTTATACAAGCAGGTTTAATACAAGTTTGGAAATGTACGATAGAATCACGGTGAAACATGCAATGCTATGGTATGGAAATTTTCACACTGATTCCACCCTTTCGTTAAAGTGCATGCAAATAACTAAAAAGTAACACTAAAATATAACATGAAATTACAATTCATTAATATCTTAACATTTTTAAACCGGTTTTTTGTAGTAATATTACAAAGTGTTGCAAAATTAAGATTTTCCATTAACACGAAGGGCGGGTAATAGGTTAGTTTTAATTGAGCTCCGGGACAAGTTAGCAGACAACTTACTAATTATCACGTGTTAACAAAACACGACAGCGCGGTTTGTTTGTGTCAGAAAACCTTTTGCGAGTGTATTCAAGGACGATACATATCTACTTGCATTCTTCTCCTTAAAGTGAATGACCAAAATATTAACTTATCACACGCACCAACGTGACTGGTTGTACACCGTGAATTGGGGAAAGTTGAAATGAAGGAGTAATTGACTCGTCAACCATTGCCTGGAAACAGTTAACAATACACCCTACTGTGCAAGTTTTGTTAATAAAGACATTCTCACACCTGGAGGATACTTTTTTGTAGTCCTTGCGAACGCCCAGGTAAAATATACCTAGCTCCTGATTTTTATTATTCTTTATCATTGTCTATGGTTGATACGGGTGTCTTTTCAGTGACGTTTCAAAACAAATTCAAGCAGACTGCCAGGTGTACAACGAGACTACTAGTGTACAAGTATGCTTTTCTCTAGCTCGAATGGTCAACAATATACGCACCTACGTTACCTTAGAGATATGCTGTCTTACATAATCTTCCCTGCCCACTGCTGTTTATTTTTATCTTCCTTCTAAAAACTATTCTAACAAACGCTTATTAGGTACTTACTGCAGTTAATTCAGGTAAACGTTTGCAATTATGCTTTCACAAAAGATTTAATTATAGGTACAGCATAATACAGCTAGATAAATTGATGAGATGATTAAAAAGCAGATCGTTTACGCTGGCATTAAATACCTGTAATCTTTGCATGATATCACGAGAAGTAAAGGAATGATGACCTTGCAAGTAAAATACCATAACATAAATCGTGCATTACAGAAGTACTACCGTTATATAAGGAGAGTATGCAAAACAAACCATTTTCCAGATTTTTCTCACCATTGATTTGAATTTTCTAATGCTTTATCACATTCCCCAATCCAGACTAAGCTTTTCATTGAACGTTTTATGTCATTTTGTATTTCTCAAAAATTTCTCAAATAGTTTTGATTAAAATATCTAAATGGTTAGTAAAATATACTTATAGATTGATATTTCTGGGAATATAAAATCACTTTTTCTGCATACGTTTTCTGTAACTGGTAAATAAGTAGACAAAAACTTACGTATTAAATAGGAGAGCTTGTTTAAATAGACAATTTTGTTCAATTAAATGTTTTCGTGGCACTGTATCAGTGATATCCGTTGTTACTGGTATGTATTCCGACCACTTTTACGTATCGCCATTCAATTATTTATTATGATGTCATGGAAAAGGTATGGAATTTCAAAACATAACCACGCGCTTCGTATTCCCTCCGTTACGAGAACTGGTTTTGAATAAATGTTTAAATATTTTCTCCATATGTTTGTATAAGAATTTCTGCTTAATTTAAAATCATTATTATGCAAAATTATATCTTGAGCAACAAATCCAGGTTAGATGAATCATTTTTATAGAATATTACGATAAAATTGTAACATCAGACATTTTTTGTTGATAGGGAAAGTCCCGTGAAACTGTCATATCACATTTTTAAGATAAGAGTATTATTGCAGTGTCCTCTATTTTCATTAGAACGAATTATGTAATAAAGCTATTTCTGTGATTAACATGAAGTAGTTAGAAGCAAAATCTTCTACGCCGACAGTTTGTAAAAGAGTAGGTCATACGATGGAACACCTCTATTTTTTACAAAGAGATCCTGAGTATGTGTGAATGTGTATGTAAGTTTTTAAACAGCATAAATCAAAATCGTAAAGTCGGATGAAGCCATATATGGCATTTGGATACATCATCTTCCAATGACACGATACTAAGGTATCAAGAAATAATTGTCTTACCATAAGCTACCCTTTATATGGAGCACCTTTTGCTCTACTTTTTTTTAAAATGTCTTCAAAAGCTTTCATCAAAATGTCATAAGTTTAAGACATTTCCCTACAGGACTAAGGGCGTTTGTATCTTGAATATCCTGAAAAAAGTTTGTAAAGTAGTATTTATTCGAAATGAAGTTTATAGAGGGTGTTAATGAACTAAAATAAATAAATAGCCCATAGCATCCATTAAGAGCAAGGGCCTCCCACCCACTTGTGGGGTCAGCTCGGCCGTTTCTTACAGGGTGAGCAAAACCCTGAAGGATAATGAACTACACAAAAATAATAATTTCAGTGATTGTAAACGTGACTAATATAAGCAAGTTGAAAAAGGCAATGCAGGGTCTGCGGCTAAACGTAACGCAGTTGTGTTAAACCTAATTGGCAGCAGATGCTGTTAAGTTTGTATTTAAACAAGGTGGGCGAAATTGTTGGATTAGAATGTCTTTAAAACTGCTTCCTGAGTATAGAAATGTCGATTCTTAGTAGCTCGTCATCGGCGTTGTCAAGATTAAATGCCTCAAAGATCTATCAAATCTCGAACTGATGACCTGCCAGTGCTACACTGAACAGCGATTAACTGTCTTCATGAGTCATGCAGTCTACTCTAATAGTTTTATGTAAATGTGCCGTTGGCCGAATCCATAGCGCCAAAAACTTCTTTTTCTAAAGGTCGGTGGTTCGGTTCCTGACATGTAGTTGAATTTGTCTTCGTCTTTGTAATACTTAAATTCTAATAGGAAGCTATGGCGTAATTGAATTTCTTGTACCACCATTTCATCACTATTATCATTTCATATCATCTTTCATCTGGTGGTCTATTTCATGGTAGAAGTGTCGGCGGGTGTCTCGGCGGTGCATGGCAGGATGATATGCTCTGAGGTAAACTACTTCCTCCCCCTCCCGTAGGGGAGCGTATCCGTCCCCTTCAGCTGCCAAGGTGCGGACGCTGCGGACCCCTAGCGATCGTGGTACCTCTAACGTTACTAGAGAAACCTCGGGCCGAACATGCCGAGCCCCTCCCGTAAGGGAGTTGTTCGAATTGGGTTGGACTCGAGGGGGCAGTGTGTTCCCGACACCCACGGGTAAAAGGGTACTTCCGGCCAGGCTACGGCCGCCCGGAGGGAGCAGAGGGTTGCCTGATAAGTCCCGGGTACTAACCTGCAGAGCTAGTAGAAGGTGTGCTAGATCACCAGGCGCCCCACCGAGGTTTTCGGTAGTCTTCCCTGCGGGGTTGACGCGCGTAAGTGGCGTATCCACTTCCATCCCGTCTTGACGTTGTGCTCAGCGGGGGGGGGGGGCTTTTTAAGAAATCAGGTATTCCCCTATGGAAAGAGCCCCGGAGTTATCCATCGCTCCCGGGTAGAAGGAGGCTCGGGTCCTTGGTCCTACGGGTCCAGGACTAATGGGAGTAGAACCTCTGCACTTAACTTACTTCCTCCTCCGGTAGGTCGGTTGCGGGCCTCATCTCCTCTGCTGGGACAATTTCGGGACATCCAGCCAGGGACCTTTGGGGCTCGGATCGCCTGCCTGGAAACATTAGGGCTCGGCTGCTGGGCTCGTTGCCGTCCCGCTGTAGGGGAGCGAGTTCGTTGTCCTGGCCTGTCGGGGGAAGTCTCTATCCAAGTAAACGGTATGAACTCTGACCTTTGTACTGTCGAGGCTCCTTGGGTCGGCCGCCCTCTGTCTCCTTCGCCTCATTCTTCCTCCCGTGGGTGCCCCCAAGCCAGCATGGTGGCCTACGTACCCAATCCCCTGCGTAATAACATCCCAATCCCCATAACTGAGAATGTTAATCTGATTGGCCAGTGCAATAACACTACTATGATTTCCTTGACTCGGAACACTTTACATTGAAAACGTAGGTCTCCATCTCGAGCAGTTCCTATAAACCTGACGTATAGAGTTGCTTTTACTTTTTATTTAAGTTCGTTCATCCTTTATACCACCTCCATTTAGACGCGCAACATGTGTACATATCAAGCAGCATTCAAACTTTTTCAGAAAGATTTGTAATTAATTACGCTGACAAGGTGAAATTACTCCGTAAAATGCATACATTTATACAGTAATTAAAAGCTTAGACAAAACATTAAAAAAGCGAAACAAAAATAAACAAAACAAAAAGCGACAAAAAAGTGAAGGAGACTGGAACTCGTTTACCTACAACTTGAAAGCTAATGTCATAACCATTGCGTCAGGGGGAGTGCTCCAACAACTCTCTTCATTTTCGCGTGTTGTGCACTCAAGTGTTATCATCGTTAGCAGTGGCGTACTGGCACTTCAGAAACTAATAGCCGTAACTTCCACATTTGAGCCACATATAAGACTCCTATCTCAACTTATTTGTTTAAGATATCTCCACTTTCTCTGGAAATATTTCAGTATAGCTCATTAACATCCTGTATACTTCTGCATAGTTAACTCGCAAACCATAAGAACTATACCTACCAAAAACAACAAGTTATTCAAAATAATAATTATGTCACCAATTGTTTCCGAGGTACTCAGTGATAATTTCTTGATAGCCACCATTCAGTCTTTTTCTGGAAACAATATAGAATTTGAGCTTCAGCATATAAAGACATGAAAATCAGTCCGTCCTATTTCGTTTACCACGAGATGTATAAATAACAATTTCTGTAGAGCTTTATTCCAGTTAAGGTAACGTTGATATAAAAAAAAGAGATTCAATGATGCATTTTTGTAGAAGAGATAGAAACGATAGTGGCCCGATCTAACGCTGCATATGTTTTATCCGGAATATAGATGTAATACATTGCATTTTTTGTTGGCCATTAAAGTATACTTTTTATAACAGTTATTTTAACTACTTTGCACATCCAAGATAATAAAACATTTTAAAATTACATAGTACAGCATTTCAAGGTTTCTTGTAGCAAAATAACAGATTGTCTGTTCTTGAAATTAAAGTACATCTTGCCGATTTGCTTTACACTTTAAAGTTAACAACGCTAAATACATCATTTACCAAGAGTTTTGTCCTTGAACGTGCTTGCAAGGAAACAAACTTGACCAGATTACGAAAGTTTAGGAGTTGGAGAAAGTGGGCAATGTCAGTATTTGTCTGGTCAGTTTAAATAAGCTGAATAAACTTGCTAGACAACTAAGTTCTTGAAGTCATCAACTTAATTATTATCAAATGATCTTTCCTACATTCTGCAGTGACAATCTAAAGGGAGTCTTACAAGCGAAGGTTTTCAATAGAATTATGACAATTCGTGTTATTAACAAGGAGAAAATTGCTATTCAATTTTAACAGTCTGCATACCTACAAACGCTTGTGTAACACCGCTGTCTTATGGCCCCTGTCTTTGCTTTTGTATGGGTCTCTAGATGCTCTATACGTATTTACATTTACTTTTCTTCTCTCTGTGCTTCCTTATATGACTACTGCAGTTACTATAACAAATAGAGGGTTAAGAACTTACATTTCCCATAAAAATTATATGTATGTTCAATTCAAATAATTTTCTTCCCTGCTCTTTTGTTTCCTTCAGGTTAATAGAGATAACGTTTATAGAACACATTTCACTCTCAACGCGATGATTTGATATTTTATAGTTACACCGGGGAAAAAAATGAATAACGACTTAGCTCTTAAAGAAATATAAAGCATTTGAGAACACATAAAAATAACAAGGGAGCTCTCAGAAACATCAAGTATTACAAAATGGACTAATTGTGTGTTATCTAACAGCATGTTTAACATTTTTGTGTACTAAATTTTCCTCTCTTATAGTTTTACAATTATACAAAATTCACTCAGAATGTAAATGTGTTAATAGTGTCGCCGATCGCATTGTTGATTGGAGCCGGATCTATGGGTGGGCGGAGACAGATAGTGGCGCGCAGAAGCTAAACGCTTGCCGAGAGAGAAAGAGACAGAGATAGTTCGCTCGGGAACGTGAAATATTTTCCTCATTAAGCCCGATATTCATTACGTTAACGTTACATTTATTTAGGACATGTTACTTCAAGCAATGTTCGCAAAAGTTTCGAATCTCGCGCATCCTGTCATTTAAAAAGGCATCCGATTTCATTATTAACTTATATCTGCGATTGGGGTGTAATATAAATTTATAAACTCTTAGTTAAGGGATTCATAACGTTTTCGATACGGAACATTAGCTCTTTCGTTGAATATTTGCAGATTAAATCTCTCTGACGTCTTGTGCCAGGCTGGTAGTACGGAAATATGCACCCTAACTGCATCTCTCTCGTGCTGGGTAGCCTCCCTACGGAACCAGAATCTCACCTTCCTTCGGCGTTGGTTTGGGTTGTCTCCCGCTTGCCGGGTATAATGCAGCGCAATACAGCCAATTAACGTGTCAGCTGTCCTTAACATAAGAATATCCGTGACACCACCGTCCACGTCGTACACATCCATCACCTCATGGTCCGCAGACAATACGTTCCAGGAAGTCGGTGACGCTGTGTTGTTCGGTTGACAGAGTGCCATCTTGAACCACCACCTGTCTATGTCTACAAATGCCATCCCTGATCCTGCAGCATCCGGGTACTCGTCAGGGTCCGTCAGTTTTTCAAATACCTCCCCAAAGAAAGCTTGCATGTGTAGCTCGTCAAATTCCAAAATGGTAGAGAAGTGGGGTATGTGCAGCAAAATTTCTTCCCCATCTCGAATAAAAACTGCCGAAGTGTGTATAACCAGATTGATCGACCGCTGGATTTCCATATAAGCTATTATAGAGTTCACAGCATCGTCTTAGTTGGTGGTGGTGCAGTAACCTGCAGAGGGTGCAACTCCATACCTCAATACGCGAGCCATTTCTGCAACTATGAAATTTATTCAAAAAATCTTCCTGTTTATACAGTACACATCAAAACTGGGAGTGTTACCAAGTGCATTTCGCGACAGGCCGTTTTCGCGACAAAAGTTCGGCGGGCCCACGACGCTGACAGGTCGCGAAACCGGCCGAATACTTATATATATATATATATATATATATATATATTTCTCGCTGCGTCGCGATTGTTATCGAACGATCGATTACAGTTTAGAACAATGACTGAAGGTATAAAAAACCCGCAAAGTGTTACAGCGGAGTCAGTTGTTAGTTGAGTTGTTAGCTGTGCAGTAATTGTGAGTGTGTGGACATTTGAAGTGTACTGCAGTGTTTTCTTTCATTTGTTTACATGTGCAGCTGAGAACGAGATGACCTTGAAGACTTCTGTTGTGTATGTCACGTCCTTTTTTACTGCTGCAAGTAGTGTGCAAAGTTACTGTTTATTTCAATAAAGAGCATTTTAAATTTCTGCAAACAAGACCTTTTTTAATTCTACGAACCTAAAAGGTCACAATAGGCTTTTTGCAGAAAATGCAACACAAAAGTTTTTCATATAAAAGATCACAAATGTAAGGTATTTAAGCAAAAATTGCTAGAGGAATTGGAACAAAATTAAAGTTAACAAAGGAGTTTTACGTAAAGGGTATTTTGGAGCTGGGGATTTTCTTGAATGATTAGGCACTTTAGACAGATGCACGAACACAGTTTCTCTCTTTTTTTTTATTTCAAAGCAGCCAAGTGGGATAGCTCTGGCAGTAATGTCTGTGGAAGGTCGTAGTTTCGATTCCCATGGCTGACCTTCGTAATCCATTATTTTTTCAGGTTTCTCCTGCGTCGCTAGGGAAATGTTACGAAAATTAATAATAATTACATTCCCTGGATGTTTTGTGACTCAATTTCACCTTAATTCCAATTTCCCATCATCCTGGTTAACTATTTCAGGTTTCTATTCGTTAGTGAGAGTTTCGGCGTACATATCAGAGAATTGAGAATCCGTAAGTCCTCGTCCTCCGGATTGGAGGCAGTCTCTAAGCCCCCAGATTTTATTTGCGCCTTCTGTGAAATAATAGCATGTCCCACATCACATGTTTTCAATTAACTGCATCTTATGGCATATATTGCTAATGAAATAGCGAAATCTATCAGTTTTATATAGTGTGCTATTTCGTGTCCTCAAAGATTAGATTCAACAAAAGAAATTTCAATATAGCGTTTTCCTTGAGAATAATAGTACTAATTACAGAAATATATTTCCCATCCAAGCTTTAAAGATACGAATGCAAATAAATAATGAAACCAAACAAAATCTTCAAGTTCCAAATGAAGTTAAGTGTTGCTTATTGATGCCTGTTGAAAGATTAACACAGAAAATCAAGGAAATACAAATAATTAAAATATTTTGTTTGTTAACAAATGGCGCTAACAATTGCCGGTATTCCAGAATTTCGTCCCACAGGAGTTGCATTACATGCCAGTAAACCTACTGATATGGGGCTCTCGCTTTCAATCGGTTGAACCCTGGCCTTGGGATCTTAAGGCCAGCACCTATACAACTGAGCCATCCAGTCCGACAGATAAATATAGCACCTGTCTGCATATAGACTTCGTGGAAAGCCTGGAAACGCTAGTGACATACTTTGGATTATGTAACACAAGATTATAGCGTTCTCCATTTCACAAATTATGTCTACTATTGAAGGAATCGGAATTGTGGAAAGCCCTCAGTTAAAAAGTAGATTCCAATGAAATCGAGGGAGAAAGGTAAACAGATCAACAAGAAAATAAAGGCTTTGTGTAAACTTCCGCGAGAAGGGACGTAATTACTGAGAGGCAAAAGAGGAGCACAATGAAAGATTTTTAATTATACACCTGAAATAATTTGGTATGGTAGAGATTACTGGAATCTCCGCCAATAACATACAAATTGTTACTCTAAGTTATTACAAATTAATTGATTACACATAAAGGCACCTAAGTATGCTGTAAAAGTTGGGCTGTATCGACCACCAATATGACACTGCATTTTTTTGCAGTAAACCGAACTGTCATTGTTAAATATGCGAACTATCTTGGATATTGTTAATTGAGTATGAAACTAACTGCAAATCGCAAAACAATTTGGCATCTGCGGTTTGAAAATAGCAAACTAAGGAGCGAGTCACTCTTTTGTGATGCTTCCAATCCACCTCACACCCTGGCTGCAGCAGTAGGTAGGTAATCTCAGTGTGTAAAATGAAATGAAATATAAAATGTAGTCTTTAACGCCCGCTTTTACTACATACGGCACCGCAGGCGATGAGACTGATGGTACATGATATGAAGATGGAGCACTGGTGGAATGAGATGGCGGGGGAAACCGGAGGTTCCGGAGAAAACCCGCCCCAGCGCCATGTTGTCCACCACAAATCTCACTTTGCGGTCGCCTGGGATCGAACATATGCCGTCTTGGTGATAGCTCAGCGGTCTAACCACTGAGCCACGGCGCGGCCGCGATCTCAGTGTCTGCAGAAAGTTGATCCCCTGACACTGCTACCACCAGGCTATATCACTATCAGCTTTGAACTTATATATCACTGCAGTCTTCTAATGCCTCTATGCTTGACATTTCACCATCACTATCACCAACAATAAAGGGACACTTGTTTAAAAGGTTTCTCTTTATTTCTAAATGAAAACGTCTATAAAACAAACACGTGCTAGGTTTGCTATTTGCAATAAGTATTAAGTATCAGATTAACCAATGACTTGTTTCAGCTACTTACTGGGGGTGAGGTCCAAGAAAATATTTACAACCTTTGCTAATATAGGCTCCTCCACTAGTTCCAAAAGTTTTTTACATGCCAAGTGGTTTGGCGAAAACTATAAACCTCTTAAATTCTTACAGGTAATAACGTGAGAGCATTCATCATAAAAATCTTACAAAACTGGGGAAAATGCCCAGTGTGACATGTCTTAAAAAAAACTATTATCTACGTTTCTCATAATACCGCATAGTAACTCTTCCAATTACGATCAACATAAAAATTAATGTTACATTTCCTTAAAATCAATAATTTCAATATCTATAAGGATTAAATAAATATTCATTACATTTTGGATAAACCGTAGTTACAGTTTCCGCATTCCCTTCCTTATATCTTCCATTACAAATTAAAACGAACTACAACATACTGAGCTGAAGAAATCAATTGAATGTTTCCTATGAATATATCCACCCAAGCGGCATTGTTTAGTTGAGGAACCCCACAGTATGTCAGGGACTCTAGTAATTAAAATTCAGGGGTGATTTGGATATATTGACACGTTTGATTAATTGTATCACATTAGAAATAAATTTAAAAATTAGCTTTCAGCAGACCACTGCATTAGCTTCGATTCCTTGCTGCTCTCCACCAACACCTTGCGATATTCGAGAATAAATTGGCCAATTTACTTGTCACAAGTCCTTTACCAATGTCCAAAAACCTCGAACTCATCTGTCACCTGCAGTTTTGACTTGCTGCTCCTCTACACTTCCATTTCAATTAGCTACACATAATTGCTAATTCCTTTCTAATGACATTATGCGTGTGTCAGATACTCCTAGTATTTTATATTTTATCTTCTGGAAACTTGCATGGGTTTATTATGGTTCCGGGTATGGTGTGCTTTCAACGCAGAACATTTTTATACAATATTTGTTTAATATTTTAATTTTATGGTACATTTAGTGCGAGTGTTTCCCATTTTCTTCTGAGTTATCAATGTCGTATTTATAGCCATAAGGCCAAATAAGGTGGGACGGTATAATGATTCTGAATACCAGAGGAGAGGGGTGTAAAGACTGTATCGTTCTCTTTGATGCTGATTTAAGTGTGAACATAAGTGAATTATAGTATCAGATTCAGTATTTATTTAGTAATTATTTTTGTAGAAGCAAATGCATTTTGTGATAGTTTCATGGCACACTAATTCAAGCGAAGGGATATTAATGTAGGTATGTAATAACTCAGAATGATCCGTTAAACAAATCGCCGACCAAGTAGCCCTCTAATGTTACCCGGGAGTACTCTTTCCTTTGACAACCATACCTGGCATTTGTCTGACACTGCCATACACCACAAAACCAGTACGGCTGAAAGATGAAAGGGAAATATTGGCAAAAATTGTGACAGCTGAGAAAGAATTACAGTATTCCACTATTACCGATCAGAGAAATCATCGATAAAATGAAGGTCAGAATGGATGGTCGATGGCAATCCAACCTGGGACAGACTGAAATGGGAGTGGAACCATTCGCTCGGTCCTGGGATAGGACTACAACCATTAAATTTGTAAGCTTAATATTTATTTGTAATCCCATATCGCAATATTACATGGTATTAGTTACTGATATAAAAAGTGAAAGACTCTGCATCATATTCCAGTAATAAGGGGGGGGCGGAAACAATGAAAAATTAACTTCAGGCTTCAAACAAGTTTAATATTTTATCAATAAAATAAAGAGGGAAGGACAAACATTTTAGGCCCAACACAATTCGGAAATCAAGCACGGAATGCAAAAATCAGCTTTCAGTTTGATCCGTAATATTCCAAAATCAAATGAATCATCTAGACTGAATAGAATTGTTGCAGAACTGACTGAACTGGATTGCCTTGAATGCTGCCTGAAGGTCGGTCACCTCGAAAGCCAGATTTATGGAATACTGGTATGTACAGCTCTATTCGACTTTCCCAGGAATGCTGCCCTTGTGAATACTTGTTTTGATTTCAATACCTTACAGATAAATCTAGATGTTTGTCTTTTGTTTTCTCTGTTGCTTTATTTATTAATTTTCATTTACGTCATTTTCAATACATTTGTTTACAAAGCCACTCCAACTGCATTTCACTTAATAAATTCGATATAAACATTTCACAAGAACAGCATCTCTTGGAGCATCATAAAGCATTTCAGAAAAATATGTATGCATCTATGACAGAGAGGGTTATTTATATGGGTATTTATAAATGCATATAACGTTAGGTCATAAGTGAGTATTTAGCTCATGGGGATAGAAAGTATGCTCATTTTCATAAAAAAAATACAGCATCCACTACGTTCTTGTATTATAAATGTAATTTATATTGTGGCAGAATGGCAGATTGCAAAGATGTAACGCGTGATATCACTAATTCTAATGCAGTTGTTTAATGAACAGATGAAGTATGAACATTTGGGCAGTTAACATGAAATTAAGTTAGAAGAGTTTAATGTAAAGGTATTTTGCTATATTTAAAAAAAAAGAAATTTTATATACTTTTATAAAACAGATAAAAGGACTGGGGGAGAATATGTAGAGATTAGCGATGCATTTGGGAGGAGAGATCAGTAGGAATATTATCGGGAGCATGTTTTAAAGGATCTGATAAGAGATAAAGAGGAAGGGGAAATTGACGGAATATTTCATTATTTATTAGACTGTAATGGGGTGGAGAAATGGAGGGACAGTCTTTGAGAAAAAATGGGACAAATTAGAGTAACAAATGATAACACTCTAAATGTTAACTTATAAGGAAAAAGAAATGTAATGATGGAACAATATTTAGGGTAATTAAGGGAGAACTGGATTACAAAAGTTAAGAAAGTTGATGTGAATGAGATATAAGTTCATAAAACAGTTAAATAGGGGTTAACTGTGCTTTCTTATAAGACAACCCTGGAGTTGTATAGGTTGTATAGGGAATATTGTATCTTTTACATAATATATTTAGGTTTGGCACTTTAGTTGCTAATAATTATAAATTAAAATGTTAAAAGTAAAAATGTTTATGTTTCTTAGTTTGTATCTATACATTGTGACATTTTATCGAGTATAAGAATAAATATCAAATTAAATCTAATAGTAAGAACTGAATTAAGCATTTAACGACGTAATTTTTACAAATTAGTATAACTAAAAATTCAGACTGACACCCTTTTGGACAAATTTTTGCTTTCTCTGCTGAGTTACGCTAATTTTAGATATTACATGAAGAAATTCGATACAGGATGTCCTAGGAATATACGTTTTGTGTCTTCTTAGATCCCATCTCAAAATAGCTAGGAAAAGTATGTTTTTGTGTACATATCACTGAATACCATAACTTAAAAAACAGAAAGTCATTTAAATACAAAAATTTTAAGTTCAGTATCTTTCAGTTTGAGATGCGTAAAAAATATCCATTCCAAATTACTCTTTATATGAGAAAGGTTTAGAAAATTTTGATTTTTCAAACATGATTTTAACCGATTGAATTAAATTTCTATATATTTAAGTTATGTTCATATCAAATGAAATGTATATATCTTGAATGTTATTTTATTTATTTTTCATTTATTTAGTTTTTGGAGTTAACAACTTTTAAAATATTTCTTATCCTTGAATTTTCAAATACTTACACTTTTCTCAAAAGGGAAGGGTTTTCACCCCTTCCTTTTTGGCAATGTAAAGACAGCAGAATATTAAAAGCTTTCTTATCCAGAGAGTAAATTGTGTTTGATGTAAACAGACCTCAAGATCAAAAAAAGGTCATCACATATGACCAGCACTTAAAATAATTCACCATCGCCTACTGTATTGTCCTATTTCCTTTGTATCTATAAGAAAGTATGCAATAATGCAATTTCTGCAAATAGTTATTTATTTGTACTAACATGGAGTAGATAAATTAATAGGCGTTTGTAAGAAGAATTTGTTCAAGAGTAGAGAGATGTGTGCGAGTGGAATATAACATATTTTTCTCACTAGAAATCCAAGCAAACAAGAAAATTATTGCATCAGAAGGCTTTAAAATGATTCAGTTGAGAAGAAATTAAAAATGGATGAAGCTGAACACGTTTTCAATTAATAAACTTTACGGCACATATGCCATAAAAATGCAGTAATGCACTACAAGACGCCATTGCTGTAGTAATCTTTTAATTATTTTAACATAATGTATTAGAGAAGTTGGTTTCGATCAGAAAGATCGTGTCAACAAACCAGCGTGCTGCAGTAAACAAGGCTGCTTGTTGACATACGGTGATTTGTGTGACGTAACACAACGTTAAGTGCAAGGATGCAATTACCTGTGTTACTTCTGTTACTTGCACTAAACGCCCACGTGTGCTGGAGATGTAGACCATAAAGACCCCTAATGAATTAATTTTAACTTTTTGATACGCTCATAATACGTTGAGAACTTATAAGTTTTAACTGAAAAAGATAGCTATCGCAGTAGTCCGGCAGGCAAGTAGGCATTTGAATCAGCAAGCGATATGGCTCCATATTACGGTTCATTCCCTTGGCCACCCATTCCAATATTGTGTTTTGTGACTTTCCCTGATCGGTAGGCGAACAGTTCCTCATCTGCTTCGATTTTTCTAAAATTTATTTTTAATGCCCCTCATCTTCAATGCTTGCTCATGGAAAAGTAGATACTTAGAGGGCTGTTTAGTAGACCAGTCTAACAGCGGGACGAGCTTCTAAATGTTAGGTACTTCCGCGCGTCTCTGTGATCTGACTGCCTACTGCCTTTAGCCTCCCGTGTTTCCATCTTCCTCCTAAGATGGAAGCCACAATAGACCTATATGTAGGTTGCAGTTCGAAATACTACGTAACCGTATATCTGTATACCTGTAAACATTTTTATGGAACCATCACTTATTTATAGTAAGTAGGTAAAAGAATTTCCTATTAAAAATAAATAAAAATAAAAACTGATATGATTACACCGGAAAAGCACCCCAACTGACATATTTCAAAAACGAAAAACGTCTCACAAATACTCTCATTTCATATTAGAATCAGAAGCCATGAAGATCGTCAGGGAAAACTTTTATCCCAAACACCTTTACATCGAAGAATGTTCTTAAAACTTGCTCTACCGTTATCCTTAAAATACAACTTGCCTATGTCTGAAATTTTCTCCAGTAACCTGTTAAGTCTTCTTCATTCTAAAAGATTTGAACTGGACTGGATTATGTTACGGAGGGGTTTCGGCAGTACGACAAGAATAGATCTATTATACCTATGCTCCAAGTGGGGAATCCCCGGGAGGAAGGATGAAGCGAGAGGAGACAGAGGGTGTCAACCCAAGGTGCCTCAACAGTGCAGACGAGAGGATCACTACGATATACCAGATGGCCAGTACAACCGGTATACCTGAAACGTCACACTAGGGCGGTCCGGAGACCGGAGGCCGTCCAAATGGAGGAGGAAGTGTTTACCTGGAGCATATCATCCTGCCATGCAACGCCGAGACACCCGCCGACACTTCTAACCTGAAAAAGATCACAGGTAAGAGATGATATGAAATGATAATGGAGATGAATTGGAGGGGCAGGAAATTCAGGTCATGTAATTAACCTGCCCGGTATTCGCCTGGCGACCCGGGGAATCCCCCGAAAATCACATGGGACAGGTAGATTGGCCACGGGAATCGAACCTGGGACTCCGGAATGCGGGAACAGACAAAACCGCCTGTGCCATCTCGCTCCGTCATTCTAAATGACGTCTATACAATTAAGTCTCCATAGGGGAGGAGATTCGTCCTCTTCAGCTGCCGTGGTGCGGGCGGTGCGGACCCCTAGCACTCGTGGTACCTCTGACGTTACTAGAGGAACCTCGGGCCGAACATTCGAGCTCCTCCCTAAATGGGAGTTGTTCGGATTGGGTTGGTCTCGAGGGAGCAGTGGTTCCCGATACCCGTGGGAGATCGGGTACGTCTCCGGACGGTGTTGAGGGAAGCCATATATTCCCGCGTACTAACCTGCATAGCTAGTAGAAGGTGTGCTAGATCACCAGGCGGCCCTACCGAGGTTAATCGGTAGCCTTCCCCTTTGGGGTTGGCGCGTGTAAGTGGCGTATCCACTTCCATCCCGTCTTGAGTCCATAGGATCAGATGGAGGGGGGTTGTTAGTCTCTAGGTCTTGCCCCATGGAAAGCCCCATGGAGTCATTGGGCGCCCTTATAGCTGATTTCGAAATATTTCTAGACACACATAAAATGTTTCCAGGTTCAAACACGTAGTCTGTGAACTATTTAAGCGAGCTTTATTTTCTTTCTCATGGATTCATTTGTAATAACACTCTAGCTACGATATGTAAACCATTGCATATTTCCATTATTGTACATTAGCAGCAGCAATAGTAGAAGTAGAAGAAGAAGAAGAAGAAGAAGAAGAAGTAGTAGTAGTAGTAGTAGTAGTAATAGTAGAAGTAGAAGTGGTTCTAGTAGTAGTAGATGGGATAAGGGAGATTTCAACGGCCCTCGCACCTTGACCTTAAGACCTTTTTAGTTACCTCTATATGCCATTAGGAGTCCAGTGAAGTAAAAACTGGAAAAACATCTGGCCAAGTTCCACGCCTATGGGTGGGATTCAACCTGGGAAGTTTCCGTGACGGAAACCAGAGTTGTCACGCTCTCGCCTACTGCGTCATAGCAGGGATAAAAAACCCAATATTAGAGTGTGCGGGAATCGAATTGGGACCTACCGAATGCGAGCCTCAGATGCTGTAAATGTAATCAAATCTATATCGCTAAATCTAAATGCTTGGTAATAAAAATAAAGCTTCATCAACGTAACATTTATGGAAGAAGCAACTTTTTATAGGAATTCGTAATATATAAGAGGTTAGACAAAGTTGTAATGGATACGGAATATCGAGTATATATGTGATACTTGGAATTATTATGTTAAAAGGTATTGTATTCCACCAAAAAATCAAGATTTTACTGGAAATATATACAAGTTTTGAGATTCATTAAAACTATTAAGCAAATTATGTTATGTGTGCGTGGTTTTTTTTTAATTTACGTCCTCAAACGTTAAGTCATATCGGACGATGAATGGAGTGGGTTAAATGATGCCCAAATGAGCTCAGGGTCCATAGAGCTTAGAATTACCCGACATTCGTCTATGTGTGCGTATGTAGTCTGTGAACATAACATGGATTTTTTTAATTTAGATTTTCTTAAAACTGATTCTAATGATACTAAATTACCACATGTTTCAAATATTTCCAAGACATATTTAATTTCCTGGGAAGAACCTCTGAAGTACTCTTCACTATGAATGACTACATAACTGGTAAACTGTAAGACCTAGTCAAAATCTTACGGCATTAAAAGTATACATATCGTTAAAGTACACAATGTATGTGTGGAGTTGCATTTGGGAGGCCTAGGTTCGATTCCCATGCTCTATCCACCTGATGTAAGGGGGTTTTCGGGGGTTTTCCCAGGGTCGCCAGGCGAATGCTGGGTAGGTTAATTACATCGCGAATTTCGTGTCCCTCCATTTCCTCTCCATTATCATTTCACATCATCTCTCATCTGGTGTCGGCGGGTGTCTCGGCGGTGTATGGCAGGATTATATGCTTCTAGTAAACACTACCTGCTTCAGTAGGATCGTCTCCGGTTTCCGATCTCCGGGCCGACCTGGTGAAGCAGTTTCCGGACCACGGTGGGTGGAATGCCAGTTGTGCTGGCCTATCAGGGAGTTTTTAACTGGGAAATAGTAGGGACTCTGCCCCCTGTACTTTCTTGACTCCTTGGGTCTGCGCCCTCTGAGTCCCGCCTCAATCTTCCTCCCGGGGATGCCCCACTTGGGGCTTAGGTACAATAAATAACAGGTTTCGGTGCCAAATCTCTTCCATAGTAATCCTAATTCTTACTCTATGTGTGGAGTTAACAGTTTCCGAGATATTCCTTGCTATTGAGATATTTAGATATATTATTCATATCTATCTTTATCAAATATATATATATATATATATATATATATATATATATATATATTCTCAATGGGAGGTCGTTATTATTTTTCCTTTCCTCTGCCTGTCATGCAAAGAGAATAGAATGTCAAAGCCATCTCATAGCAACCAGCTCTTATAAATATAACTGTCACCTAAACCTGTTCTCCTGTTTCCATTGTACCTACAAGGAAATATGTAACACCATTTCCACAAGTATACAACTTGGACTGACATGAAGGAAATAAGCTTTGTTAAAATAGTTCATTAAGAATGAGTAGAGAGTAGCTCACAAATGCTGAAGGGTGCACTTGGTGCTCGAACCAGAGAAAAATGCATCTTTTTACTAAACATAGACGTGAGTTTTAGTTAATTGTTAGCCGTATATAGGCTAACATATTTGAGGGATAGAGTCGACATGAAAAATTCAATGCCATGGCCGGGATTTGAACCACGGATCTCCTGGTTTCCGTCCAGTCGCTGTTAACCTTTCAGCTACAATGGTCAACGTGCTGTTCTGACATTAAATTCTCCAGTTGACTCGCATATTTCCCCGGTGTATCTCGGATGCGAAAGCCGCTAGTGGTCTGGAGAATGTAATGTCAGGACAGCACGTTGACCATGGTAGCTCAAAGGTTAAGAGCGACTGGACGGAAACCGGGAGATCCGTCGTTGAAATCCCGGCCATGGTATTGTATTTTTCATGTTGACTCTATCCATCAAATATCTTAGTCTATATATGGCTAGTATGGAGAAATGATTAATTTCCATCAATTAACTAAAATAATAAGAGTTAAATGATGAAGCCTGGGACTCGAGTACTTACGATAGTAAGTCGCCACAAACGGTGTATCTCGAATGTGAGAGCCCCTAATGGTTTACCGGGGAAATATGAGTCAAATAGAGAATTTAATGTCAGGACAGCACGTTGACCATGGTAGCTCAAAGGTTAAGAGCGACTGGACGGAAACCAGGAGATCCGTGGTTCAAATCCCGGGCATGGCATTGAATTTTTCCTGTTGACTCTATCCATAGACATGAGTGTTTAAAATTTCAGAAATTCAGAGATAAGCAAAGTAGCACATTATGAATTATTGAATACAAAACCCTAAATCATTTTGTTGCTAACGATTTATCGCACTGCTTTAGTTTCCTCCATAAAGCTTTTAATCTCTTTCTTTGTACCTCGCCCGCACCTACTTCAAGAGCCCGGTGGAAATATCGGAACATATCAAAAGCCCGCCTCTTTAGCTTAGGCGGTAGCATGTCTGCCTCGCGTTCAAGAGGTCCCGATTTCGAATCTCGCTCAGGTAACTCTAATCTCTTAAGGACGCTGGACTTATTTGACATCAGTTCACCTATTTCATTCTTCATGCGATATAACTTAACGGTAAAGGACGTAAATTAAAAAAAAATCATCAAAAGGTGATCAGCACCGTGAATAAAGATAAATAAACAAAGATTTATATTCGTCAACCTATGGTTCGCAACGGCACATTAAAACAGAATTTAAAGCATATTCCTATGTGCCGAAATATGTTAACCTTGATTTGTATCAAATATTACACAAATAACATCAAATAGATTAAGACAGAAATTTATATTTTATATTTCAGTCTTTATAAATTCGAGCTCAAAAATGTAGAAGTAATATACTGAATGTTTTGTAAGAAAAACTCGTTTTCTTTTCTGATTAGTGCATTGAACCTGGAATCCACCTCTATCGGTTTTCATTGATAGTAAAATCAATCCATATATGCAGTTATTAAGCTCTTTTTTGCTTAAATTTCATATTTGTATAAAACTTCGGTACATATGTGGAATACTTATCTTAAAAGCAACCTTTACCAAAACAGTAATGTGCATAATTTGAACTGTCATTCTTAACAAATTCCAACATTTCAGTCCACACAAGGAACAAAACGCAATAAATTTGTCAAAAACTCAGTCACATGTTACCTAAATGTGGTGGTTTATGATCAAGTTCTGTATTAATTTGGAAATACCTTAAAGCTTTAACCTCAAAATGTCTATTACAAGATCCTTATCTACAAACATTAGTATAGGTACGTTTCTACTCCAGCTTTAAAATTTTAACAAGCTGAAACTATCGCATAAGTTTTCAAATATTGCTCCTGTTACTGTCAAATACAGGCCATGTAATTATATGACATTTTCGCTTTCAACATTGTCGTAGCAAATGTAAACACTTTATATCCTCGCGGCAGCTCTTTGAGATCAATAACATCCATGTTTCTGGTCAATAAGGTTTTTGTCCTAGAGACATTTAAGTTCAGAGAAAAGTTTATTGGGCGAATAAAAAATTAAATTATTGGCACTGGTTTATTTTTCAAGGAAAACCACAGTTTTGTGTGGAATATTAGCATTCATTTAAAGGTCGTTTTAAGAGTGTATGTTATAAAACAAGGAAACTGTCAACATATATCTTTCATGACCCAAATGTGTCTTTCTTCCGTGTTTTATTTCGAAATAGTGCAACTTTATCAACCTACTTGCCTTCTAAACTCCTATGGGTAAACATGTTCCCACATGTTGTTTCCGCAACTGCAGTCGTCTTCATTTTAAGCAATAAGATTTAATCTAGAGTTAACGTTTGACATTTTACCTCCAACAGAAAGTAAAAGTCATCCGGACATCTGCTGGCATCACGACTATTTCTTGTTTTACTCAAAATTATGTTATTGCTCACTGCCATCGTAATATTATTCAAAGTTATGACTGAAGTGAGCAGGAGCTGGGTTCAGTTCTCAGTACAAAGCTGCATTGTCTCGGTGTATCATATCTACTCTACGCGCATATTCTTTAAAAGTTCCTAATTAATTCTCGTATAAGTACAAAGCATTGCAATTTAAATGAGTTAGAAATGCTGCAGAGATATATAAGGAGTTTAAAGCAATATAGGTTTAGGTAGTCGTGCTGCTCGAACCGTTACCATGAACTTATCTTTGGTAATAGATATCTCTTATATAATGGACTGATTACTACACGTGGAGTGAACATATATCTGTCATTTGTGATTCCTGCGAATTCCATTGGCTGAAATGATGCGTTCATTGGTGCTTAGCTCAGGGCCGGGAAGCGGTGGCAGTTCCCCTCTCACTCTTACAAGAATAATCAGTGCGTTATCTGAAAGGTATCTATTACCAAAGATAAATCCATGGTAACGATTCGAGCAGCGCGACATTAACTAAATAACATGATTGCTTTGATCTTCGATACTGTTTTATTTAAAAGTAAAAGTGTTAACTTGTGTGCATAACTAACTTACCCAAACCTACACAAATAGGTAGATAGAGACTTTTTTAACATCTAACACCAGAGGCTCTACTCCCATTAGTCCTGGACCCGTAGGACCAAGGACCCGGGCATCCTTCTACCTTGGAGCGATGGAAAACTCCAGGGTTATTTTCATGGGGCAATACCTTGAGTCTAAAAAGCCACCCCATCGAGTACTGCGTCAAGACGGGTGGAAGCGGATACGCCACTTACGCGCGTCAACCCCGCAGGGAAGACTAGCGAAAACCTCGGTGGGGCGCCTGGTGATCTAGCGCACCTTCTACTAGCTCTGCAGGCTAGTACCCCTGACTTATTAGGCAACCCTCTAACTCCTCCGGACGGCCGTAGCGTGGCCTGAGGTTCCCCGTGGGTGTCGGGAACACACTGCCCCCTCGAGTCCAACCCAATCCAAACAACTCTCCGACGGGAGGGGCTCGGCACTTCGGCCCAAGGTTCCTCTGGTAACGTCAGAGCTACCACGAGTGCTAAGGGTCCGCAGCGCTTGCACACAGCAGCTAAAGGGGACGGATCCCCTCCACTACGGGATAGATAGAGATTTGGGCTTGCTTTTGGACTGAGTTGCTGCATGACTTTATTGAAGGCTGGCACCTTATGTTAATAATGACCTTTAATTGTGCTTGAATGTAACCATTTCATGTAAGTAGATCTACTGGCATTTAAGGGAACTCTCGAGGGACAAAATTCCAGACACTGGCTACCAGGTATAACCAGCTTAATAATAATAATAATAATAATAATAATAATAATAATAATAATAATAATAATAATAATAATAATAATAATAATAATAATAATAATAATAATAATAATAATAATAATAATAATAATAATAATAATAATAATAATAATAATAATAATAATAATAATAATAATAATAATAATAATAATAATAATAATAATAATAATAATAATAATAATAATAATAATAATAATAATAATAATAATAATAATAATAATAATAATAATAATAATAATAATAATAATAATAATAATAATAATAATAATAATAATAATAATAATAATAATAATAATAATAATAATATTATTATTATTATTATTATTATTATTATTATTATTATTATTATTATTATTATTATTATTATTATTATTATTATTATTATTATTATTATTATTATTATTATTATTATTATTATTATTATTATTATTATTATTATTATTATTATTATTATTATTATTATTATTATTATTATTATTATTATTAACTTAGGAGTAAATCCATGAAATATGGAGATTCAATTAATAATTCTTTTTCTACATTATACATTCTTCTTGTACTTATCCTGGAGATATGTGGAAGCTTTGATCCTTTCATCCTCCCCTATTATAATACATTAAACCTACCTATACATTTAAATCAGTATGTGGAATGCAGCTGCAAGAAGCTGTAACTTTTGAAAATGTCATTAATTACTGTTACGTATTTCGATGGTTTGATTTAATTATCACATTATAATGTAAATATGAAATAAAACAAAAATACTTGGCAAACATTCATTTTTACTTTCTCTACTGATATCTGTGATTGGTAGAGAAGTTGCTGTATTCTACTCATTCATATGATGAACAATGTGAAATTCCTACTGGAATTTATAGATTTTTTTTTTCCGAAATATAACTCTGGCCCACTCCTATGTCAAGGGCAGCGTTACTTTGATGTTTGGGTTTGCAAAGTATGTATCTGTAGGAAATACATGAACCAGAACACCGGCTACAATGTCTCTTGCCCTGTTTATGAGGGTCGCCTTTTGTTGGCCAAGGGTTACAACCCAGCGGCAAAGCAGAGAGATTCCCTTTGAAATTGCCCGTGTTTTGGCAAAATATGTAATTACAGATAAAGTAGCTACTGTAGAGTAATCAAAGCATTTGTGTTTTGAAAGTTGTAGGAAAGAAAATCGAAACAGTACTTTTGTCTCCTGCTACATGATATCTGGGTAAAGCAATTTCTCCTATCTCTATCATGGACTTTGGTAATTCTAAAGGCATATGTAGGAGCAAATACAACTTCGTTTCACCAATTTCATTCTTTGTCCGAGGAGGACGTAAATGAAGAAAAAAAAATTCAAATTTTTATCTCACGGAGGGGAAAGAGTACATCCATTGCTAAAGAATATTTAGAGGCATGACTTCGAAAAATGGCATTTCCGAGAAGTTAACAGGAATTTCTTTCATGCCTACAAGATCATTCATCTATATACATAAAGAACTAATACGGATTTAACACAGAAATTACCCTCTATTTGTTTAACTGTGTAATTTCTACTTCAGCTTCAATTATCTATGAAGGTATATTTAACTATATGCCAAGGGCATCATGCACATATTTATACCAAGGCGCGATGTGCTTATGTTACGATATTAATGAAATGTTTGGTTTTTTTATCTTAACACTTTCATAAAATCATATAAATTGAACACGCAATTAAAGTAGATGATTTTTGCTGTGTTGCCAGCAAATCCTTTATGGCCGCGCGGAATAAAATGCTAACAGCTAGGAAGGGTATTAATCATTCTTCATGTCCTCCAGGATACTAGGGCGTCAAAAAGCCCTTTTTTATGCTCGTAATGTTGTAGCAATTATATTGTTTGAAGGGGTAGAGCCAGACTGTAAAATTCAATGCCATAGCCGGGATTTGAACCACGGATCTTCTGGTTTCCGTCCAGCCGCTCTAACCATTTGAGCTACTATGGTCAACATGCCAACATAACATTTAATTCTCCAACTTACTCGTGTTTCTCCCGGTAACCCACATAGGAGTTCTCATAAACATATGAGACAACTACCTTAATGGCGACTTACTATGCTGAAAGTACTTCAAGGCCCGGGCTTTATAGTTCGGGCCGCTATTAGGTACAATTAATGGAAATTAATTGTTCTTTCACACTAGCCGTGTGTAGGACACACTATGAAGGGGTAGAGAGAGGTAGGAGAATTTAATGTCATGTCGGCATGTTGGCCATAATAGCTCAAATGGTTAGAGCGGCTGGACGGAAACCAGAAGATCCGTGGTTCAAATCCCGGCTATGGCATTGAATTTTTCAGTCTGGTTCTACCCCTTCACAGTGCGTCCTACACACGGCTAGTGTGAAAGAACAATTAATTTCCAATTATATTGTTTGTTCTAGTAATCAGAAAATAATATTATCCAACATTATCATGCATCTCTCTTATATATGATGACAACAAGATTAAATCCTTATGTATTCACTTTATTGGAATTTTGTAAATAACAAAACTAGCCAGAAATATTGGGTTTATAAACCTCTGTTATGTCTCATTATCCACAGACTTTATGCATTAGAAGTGCCATTCTTTGGAGAAGACAATCAGGAACCAATAGCTTTTGATTTGGCGATTTCTCTCTTACCTCTCTCGCTCTCTCTCTCACACACATACATGCGCGCGTTTAGAAAGGAAAATATCTAGTGAATACTAGGGGATAGAAGCTATTTAATTTTAAGCATTTTAATGGAAATGCAAATTTAACATTTTATGGACTAGCATTAAAGTGAAACATCTTATGTGTAACACCAATGTGACTTTTTCTATATTACCTACAGTATCTGTTACTTCTATGATAAGGTATGCCGCTATAAAATATATATCAAGATTTCTACTGAAAATACCACCTTTGAGGAGTCTATGATAAAATTACTAATATACAAAAAGTTGTAGAATATATCACATTCATAACCATGTTTAGAAAATTAATTTTCTGGTGTTAGGGTTTTGGGTAGCACATAGTAGGTGTATCAGCTATACATGCAAGCCTGGCATCAGATTCTCTTTTGTTTTATTATACCTGCGCATGATTAGACACACTGCTGTAACTACTTGCATTTGCGTCATACAAACAAAAACTGGAAATATGACTACAGATGCTGAAGGACATAATAAAGTCATGGAAGATTAATGATGTAACCATTTGAGCGTCTTCGAAAATGTGGATATTACCCACCTATTGTCAAGATAACTGGTAATATTTTTTTTAACATTTCTAATGATAATTAAACTCTGTG
This sequence comes from Mantis religiosa, assembly GCA_030765055.1. NCBI lineage: Eukaryota > Metazoa > Arthropoda > Insecta > Mantodea > Mantidae > Mantis > Mantis religiosa. The sequence goes on along the minus strand of CM060949.1, from coordinate 124,989,727 downwards.
GTTAGCATGCAAGCTTTCAAATCCAGAGGTCCTGGTTTTGATTCCCGGCTGGAGAATGCGAATGTTTCTTTAGTCAAGATTATTCCCCACCCTCCACAGAGTCTGCAAGTATATCACTGCCGATTAGCAATTGTTTCAAAGGTAATGTTGATGATATGACATCAGATTTTTTGTTTTAATACACAACCTCCAACATTAGGTCATATCGGACGATGAATGAAATGGATGAAATGACGCTGAAAAGAGATCAAGGTTCGTGGAGTTTAGTTACTCGGCATTCGTCTCTTACAATAAGGGAAAACCCCTGATAAGCTGTCCAGATAATTCAACCTGACCGGGATTCGAACTCGGGACCGCTTCAACGTAAGGCAGGCACGCTACTACGTACGCTACAGAGGCTGACAACTTCAGATTTAAAGGTGGCATATAAACGAGGGAAACTAATCCTTTAGTGTTTTTATAAAATAATGAGTTATAATGGTTGGACGAGAATATTTCCACACGACGAGATCAATTTGCTCGGCTTTTAAACTAGAAGTACACAGTTTGAAATTCTATGTTAATACTACTTATACCGCCTTATAAATAAAACTTTAAGCTATGTAACCTAATATTTTAATTTCAAATAAAATTGATGCTTTAACCTGAATGCTGCAAATGTTCATTTTCGCTCTCACTCTCTCTCTCTCTCTCTCTCGCTCTTTCTCTCTGTTTTATTATATTCTTACTTAAGTACACGCATCTCAAAAGGTGTATCGGATATTGCGTGTGCTAATAGAATGAATACATGTTCTAATAACCCTTTAGGTGTAAATATTGATAAAATTCCCTTTCACCCTTATTTTAGATGGGTTAGAATTGGTTTCTTATTGTGTAATTATTAAATTTCATTAAATTTACAATTATATTACAGAGAACCTTTTATACCATTCTTCCTTAATCTATGTACAAGAATTAAGTGACTACCTTCTTTCACCCCTCAGCCGGCTTGGCATAACAGCCTTATGCTTCACTGAGGGATTACCTGTATCCCTTACTTTTCCCTACAAAATCCTTCCTCCGCCCCTACTTCCTTCCCCCCTTCATAACTTTCGCTATTAACTATCCTCAACCATTTATCTTTCATTTTACCAAGAGATCTTCCTAAATTATTATTCCTATTCCGTTGCTTCCCTGTTAGCATTCTTATTCGTGTAGTTATTAATTATCAGAATGTGAAATTTCATAATGCTGGTATATTTACTAAATAAAGTATCATTCTAAAATATAAGAAGCATTTATTATCATTTTAATATACATTATTTTTTATTTTAGTTTAAAACTACTGTGTGCTAAGAAAACAGAAATTGATCAAGGAAAGACACTATAGTGGCAATATAACAATGCATTATTTAAAGATACAGTTTCTAACAAGAGGAGTATAAATCTGAAGCTCCATACCTCTTGAAGAACTGTCATAACAGAAAATGGTCAAATTATTTGTTTTATTTATTTATATTTACATTAAGTGCTTATGGATATAAGCATTTTGGTCAGTAATTATGAGTCATTACCTGTATTGTGTATAAAATATCTGTTACAACTGTTAGTAAATATTAGAAAAATAGTTTAAAATATGAATGCATTTGTTTAGATGTTTGTATTGATTTTGTACAAGTCTCCTTAACAGAATAAACAAACAAGATATTTTTGAAATGTTTGCACCTGTATTTTAAAATTTTTATTACAGTTGCCAAAATTATTTTATGTAAATAAGTCATTCAATTTTATCCTATAGTTTTACCTGGCATAAAATAAAGGAATTAGATGAACTGAACAACAATGTACTGTCAGTGGAAAGCTAAACGACGTTCACGTGAGTATGTACATACCTGTGTGTGCGGTAGGAAAGGTTTCCAAACACAATATACACAACAGCTGACCACACAATGTACTGGTAGCACTAAGTGTACACTTCATAACGTCTCCGTGCCCCTACTCCACCACTCTCCCCACCTCACCTCACCTCAACGAGCTCAGCCACTTGAAAATCGTGTTCTAAATGTCTACTGGAATCTGGAACTTCCTAAGCACGGCTCTGGACATTACTATTCCGGTGTCAAAGCGATATGGACTCCTCTATTAAACATTGGGTGACAATATTTAAATATACTTCATATCTAGAGCACTGCATTTGTTTAATATGTTTCATCCTTACTACAGTAAAATATACTAATTTTATACTCACTTTTGTTACCTATTTCCACAGTGTACAGACTTTTCGTGCCAGTTTTTAAATTAGGGCCTTTTGTGAAGGTTTCTTTCTCGTAAAAAGTTTTATTTTTATTATTGGTGGTTATTTATTAATGTCATTTAATATTCTGATGAGAAACTCAGTATTGTAATTAATATTTGGTACTCTGAGTCAAAAGGCCATGTTGACAGCATGCCCGAGGAACTTCTTAATACCTATGCACGTCGTTCCTAACGTCAGCATGTTTCGTTCAGTGACGATGTCACAATGGAGCGTAAGGTAAATGGTCAAAAAGTATTTGTTTCTGATTGGGAGATATATCGTATTACTATTAAGTACCTACTAGTTCATTGCTTGGTTCATTAAGGTACTGTCGTGCTGCTCGAACCGTTACCATGGATTTATCTTTGGTAATAGATACCTCTCAGATAAAGCACGTGGACATAACATCTATCCGTCATTTGTGATTCCTGCAAATTCCATTGGCTGAAGTGATGCGTTCATTGGTGTTTAGCACAGGGCCGGGCAGCGCAGCAGTTCCCCTCTCATTTTTACAACAATAATCAGTGCTTTATGTGAGAGGTTTCTATTAACAAAGATAATTCCATGGTAAAGTCTGTTTAGTTAACACGTGTACACGTCGGCCGCCTCCTTTGACGAACCCTTATTATCGTTTTATAACCCCGGCCTTCCTTCTCTCAGTCCTTTCTGCAAGGTTGCCACCTTTCTCGATACGTCATGGGTATCGTACAAGGTTTCGTCTAAATAAATTATCTTATGTCCATTACTGCGAAACTTCCTACACACACACACACACACACACACACACACACACACACACACACACACACACACACACACACACACACACACACATATATATATATATATATATATATCGCCAAGCTACAATTCTACTGGATTCCATAATAACCCTTATCTTATTCAAAGTGCGGTATTTGAAACCCAGCTCCTTTAGGAAACCGCTCAAATTGCAGCGCCCATAAGGAAAATCACAAATTTCTTGCAAATGTGCAACCAATTCATCTACGGTGGGCGCTCTCCCTTTTGAATAGAATCTATAATTTTCTCGGCGAATTAAATCGCATGTGAAATTATCTACTTTAGAGAAACGTTTCCTTTTGTTTTCAGACTTGATCGGCGTCTTTGGTATTCCTTTCGTCGCAAGTTTTCTTACTGTATTTCTGTGAATACACAGAATTTATCATCAGCTTCATTGCATGACCCCTTACCAAGATTATTTGTCAGCACATATTTATATTCGTTCAAAACAAGCGCTTGAATTTGCTTAGAAACAGTTCCCATTATAACTTTTTTTTTAGGCTTTCCAGTAACATAACTCGATCCAGCAACACTTTCCAATTCATTACACTATTGCCCTCACTTTGATTATTTTCACTTGACTGAAAGTTATCTACTACTTTATTTGCATTTACCACTGCATTTCCCTCCCACGGTCTCCACATCGTGACACACAATGAATTTCTACACGTAATGAAACAGATGAATTGGAAGTTGGAACTTTGGCAACTGAGACTCTACGTGGAGTCAATATGCGACTGTCACTTCCAGAAAATCAGGGTTGCTATTGGTCCTCAAAGACAGTGTTCCACTTCTAAAGTGTGGAGATTTATGACGGTCATTAGTGGGCAGTAGGGTCCGTTTCCTTTTCGAGGCAAACTGCACTCGCGTTGACCAGACAGACTTTAACGGTTCGAGTAGCGCGACTATAATGGCGTTATTTTTTCTACCTCCCACGTGGACGAAAACACAGTACTAACCTAAAAAGAGTGACATGTAATTGAAAATGCAACAATAGCATATTTAACAACAATATTCACAATAATAATGCATAGCAGAGACAATAATGCCCGCCTTGGTAGCGTAAATGGTAGCGTTTCTACCCACGTTCAGAGTTCGAATCACCAGTCAGGATGAGTTACCAGGGTAAGGTTTCTTCCGAAGTTTTCTCTTAGCATTAAAGACGAATGTCAAGTAACTCTAAGCTCCGTGGACCCTTGGCTCATTTGAGCATAATTTCTTCCATTTAATTCTATATCCGATATCACCTAACTTGGAGGACATAAATTAAAAAAGAAGGAAGAAAGACGATGATGATCATGATGTTAATAATAATAATAATAATAATAATAATAATAATAATAATAATAATAATAATAATAATAATAATAATAATAATAATAATAATAATAATAATAATAATAATAATAATAATAATAATAATAATAATAATAATAATAATAATAATAATAATAATAATAATAATAATAATAATAATAATAATAATAATAATAATAATAATAATAATAATAATAATAATAATAATAATAATAATAATAATAATAATAATAATAATAATAATAATAATAATAATAATAATAATAATAATAATAATAATAATAATAATAATAATAATAATAATAATAATAATAATAATAATAAAACGTGAGATTGTTTAAAAATGGTTATGGCTTATATAAAAAACTTGCAAATATATGTCATACGATTTTCTGATTTGCAAGTAAAACATTGTTATTTTAAATGCCAATTAAAAGATTTTTTTTTTTTTTTTTAATTTTACGTCCTCCAGCATTCAGTCATATTGGACGGTAAATGGAATGGGTGAAACGATGCTCAAATGTGTCCAGGGTTCATGGAGCTTAGAGTTACCCGACATTCATCTGTAAGGATAAGGGAAAACCCCGGAAAAAACTTATCCATGTAACTCACCGTGACCGAGATTCGAAGTCGGGACCTCTTGAACGTGAGGCATATATGCTACCATCTACGCTACCGAGGCGGGCAATTAAAAAGTAGTTGTTTTATTCCGTTTGATAATAAACAGTTTCTAAATACCGTATTTCCCTTTTTGGAAAATTTCCAGCAGTAAATTTTATTTATAATAATAATAATTATTATTATTATTATTATTATTATTATTATTATTATTATTATTATTATTATTATTATTATTATTATTATTATTATTATTATTATTATTATTATTATTATTATTATTATTATTATTATTATTATTATTATTATTATTATTATTATTATTATTATTATTATTATTATTATCATTATTATTATTATCATTATTATTATCATTATTATTATTATCATTATTATTATCATTATTATTATTATTATTATTATTATTATTATTATTATTATTATTATTATTATTATTATTATTATTATTATTATTATTATTATTATTATTATTATTATTATTATTATTATTATTATTATTATTATTATTATTATTATTATTATTATTATTATTATTATTATTATTATTATTATTATTATTATTATTATTATTATTATTATTATTATTATTATTATTATTATTATTATTATTATTATTATTATTATTATTATTATTATTATTATTATTATTATTATTATTATTATTATTATTATTATTATTATTATTATTATTATTATTATTATTATTATTATTATTATTATTATTATTATTATTATTATTATTATTATTATTATTATTATTATTATTATTATTATTATTATTATTATTATTATTATTATTATTATTATTATTATTATTATTATTATTATTATTATTATTATTATTATTATTATTATTATTATTATTATTATTATTATTATTATTATTATTATTATTATTATTATTATTATTATTATTATTATTATTATTATTATTATTATTATTATTATTATTATTATTATTATTATTAAGACCTTTTGGTGATAAGTTCAAAGTGACTGACACAAATGTAGTCCCACAATTTGAGTGATAACTGTCACTAAAAATTAGAAGGGGGGAAAAAAAAGAACGAAAATTACTTTTAAGGGCAGAGAGGTGGATTTAGAATTCAGAACTATTCTGCTGCGTTGGCTGGCACTTTAATTGCTTCAGAATTTTTACCATTACCAAACTATTCCTCTTTAAAACATCAACATTCATTACAAAATCTGAACTTTTCAGAATTTTCGATAATGTTCAGAGGTTGTTGAATTAACATAACGAGGATGTGTTATGTTTTAGTCACATCAATATTATAGGTTTATTTGTAGCATGGTAATGTAGGCATAAATAGGAATGAGTATTACAGTAAGAACTGTTTATCTTGTACTACTATGCATGAATGAATTCCTCTACCTTTCAACAGCCACTACGACATCTGTTGAACGACTGGGATATCTCTCTCTTCCGTTCACATACTTTCCCTACTTGTGAAACCGGAAGCAGCTCCCGTTTTGTCAAAAAATACCATAAGCTTCACGACACAGCAAATGTGAAAGTAATACGACAGTTTAATTTAGCAAAACACAGGAAAGCACTTAGCATTAAGGTAAATATACTTAACATAGGGAGACAACGTGAATCTCTCGCCAAAAGTATTCCTAAATGAATTATTGTACATACATCGCTTGACCGATGAAAAGGCAATATTAGAATATGATGGGTATCAGACACTTCCTCATCCATTACAAATGCACATGCTGTTGATGTTGATGACACAAAAATGAGACAAAAATGACCAATAAAATGTCCTTAAATTTTTGGGAAAATGACATTAAAATGGCCCTAATTTCTTTTTGTAATTTTAACGAGTATCTGTTACGAAAATTACAACATTTTCATGTTTTATGTCCTGTGGCCACGAAAGAAACATGCCTTGATCAAATAGCTTGCATATACATGATGGTTAACCTTCACAATTACTTCCGTCGTAGGAAGAAACATTTTCGGAGGGGCGTCAACTTTTAATATAACTAAGACAACATTTGCAGTATCACCTTTTTATCACTTATCTCGTCTATTGAAACAAATATATTCTCTTGCTAGTGTCTCTTCATAACAACCCTGTAAGTAAACTTTTCTAGGGGTATGTTCATCTGGGATGTTCTGTCCGCTCAGGGACGTATTTAAGGGGGGAGGGGTTCCAAAGGGTCCAGACCCCCTCCAAATGAATTGTCATTTCAAACTTTTGATAAATAGTTGAAATAAGACTTTTTAAAATAAATAGAAAAAGTTTATTCAAGCTTCTCATCTTAACGTCTCTATTCACTGTCAGGCAAACATTAAGTTATTTAAGAGATAAACAAAAGTTACTGCACAGCAGCTGTAGAACTCGTTAAAATACACAAATAACGTCAATTACAATAATATATTGCAAAGTTAACCAATTCCGATGTATTATAATTTGTTGATTAGAATTCCCAGATACTTAAAGGTATGTAATTTTTAACTTCTAAGTTCCTATTCCCATTTTCATTCAAGGAGAACTAATACTTCAAATGCATCAATCAGTGGTTCGCTTTTTAAATTCTGATTACTGCTTATATCACTTTATCCCAGGTATAAGAACATAAAATGTGCAATGTGCAAGGCCTTTCTACAGACTTTATCCAAAGAAACAAGATAAAAACAAACTTTTATAAGAAAAATTTGGAGAAGCTTGGGTGGAGAAAGTCATGTGAATATAATACATTACATGTGTTTTTATTTTTACTAACATGATAAAAACACATCCCTGATTAATTATTTATTAAAAGTAAATAATTCCAAGTAGATTTTTGGACGCCCCCCCCCCCCCGGAAATTGACTTCTAAATACGTGTCTGTGTCCGCTATACTCCTGCAGAAATTGCCTTAATGCAGCGTTATTTTTATTTTTGCTAACGAATTATGGGCAGAAACCTGTGATCTACAAAGATCTCTATTAAAAATGAATTATTTGAATAATTCCCCCGTGTTTTGACTAAGAAGAAACTGGGTCTGCCTTGGTGCGGACGCTGCGGACTCCTAGCACTCGTGGTACCTCTGACGTTACTAGAGCAACTTCGGGCCGAACATTCGAGCTTCTCCCTGTTTGGGAGCTGTTCGGATTGGGTTGAACTCGAGGGGGCAGTAGTTCCCGATATCCATGGGGGATTGTGTACCTCCGGCCAGCCTCCGACCGCCCGGAGGCGGCAGAGGGTTGCCTAGAAAGTCCCGGTCACTGACACTACAGAGCCAGTAGGTGTGCTAGACCTCCAGGCGGCCCCACCGAGGCTATCGGTAGTCTTCCCTGCGGGGTTCACGCGCGTAGGTGGCGTATCCACTTCCACCCAGTATTTGGGGGGAGGGGTTAGGCTCCAGGTATTGCCTCACAGGAAAGAACCCCGGAGTTTCCATCAATCCCGGGTGATAGAGGCGGCAGCCTTCGAGCTTTCGAGTAGATCTCGCTATTAAAAACATTGTCTTACTTTCCTTTGTACGTACAATAAATAGCCTTTATGTGTTGTTCACGGCCGTAAAACGCTTACCTGCACACACTTTAATTTCACACAACTTACAAAATAGTATTTTTCTACCTGTAGATAACACATTGTCACCAAACCTAAGGTACAAACTTAGTCTACTTTCCTCTACTTCCGGCATTTCTACGGGTTCACTTGTGAGAAGTAAAATGTTGAATGAATGACGGATGCAGATATAACGAGTGTTCCTCTCACGAGAATACGCTTGTGAGGAATCTGCTAACATAACAACTCTAGCGTTATCTGAGAAAGATTACGGCTCTATTTCCAACATATCAACAAGGTTTATTAGGCTCTTATGAAACATTAGATCCTGTACCAGCAGTGCTCAATACAAGATGTGAGCGAATAAACGGGGATTGTTTTCAATGTAAATAGTACGTCTATTTATGGCATCATTGCGAGCTGAAGTATTTTCCCTTTACTCTTCCAGCAAAAGCATCCCCCAATAAGTTTTCACGTGAGAGCAAGTGTTGCGGGAAGCACCACCATTATCCACATCCATAGCAATAACTGCGTAAACACGTATAAAATGTCACACTAATGCCCGATTTCACCAAGAGATGTTAAGACTTAACACGGCTGTTAGTCTATTTAGCAATAGTTATAACAAAAATTGCATTGCACCAAGTGTTAGATTAACACTCGTGTTACAACTTTTGTTAAACTAACAAGCCATATTTCTGTTCTTAAGTCTTTAACAATTGTAGAATTGTCGAGATGGTGGTCGTGAAAGAAGCTTTTGATGTCGATTTGGAGGTATAGACTTTCGAAACAAGTTGTTATGAAGATTACGGGGAAGTAAAAGAGAGGCTAGAACATGGCAACCTTGCCTTTGTTTCAAGCATTAATAACTGTGCGATTTTATAATTCTCTGAATTCTATGGATGATACACTGTCCACCTCCCGTCTTGAAACGTTCAAGTCAGTCGTCACTTCTGTTCTTCGCACCTCATTTTATGTAATACTGACGTAGTTGCTCGTACTTCTGGATGTGACATTTGCATTCGAATTAAACTCATTTTCAATATTTTCCCACGTCACATCTTTCTCTTTCACATTTATCGCATCCATCCTCTTATTTTCCCACAGTATCCTTATATTTAGTTACTAATTGAATTAACAATTCTTTCTCGACTGATGAGAAATTTGTCCCACGGCTTCTCTTCTGATTTTGTTCACCCGCCATTTTATCAGCTGTGTATAAACGAAAATAAAAACAAAAGCGATTCGCAGTACGTCCAGAAAATAATAAGATTCATCCACAGTCTTATATATCTGTAATATTTATAAGTTTCTAAGAATTAACACGTATTTGTTAACATTTTCAGAAAACAAGTTGGTAAAATGCAAGAATTTTAAAACTTTTGTTAACGCTGTAACAATTGTTACGTTACATTTGTTAACGTGGTTTTTAATATCTTATCGGGCATAAGAGAATATAAAAACACTATGAGTACACACAGTAGAATTCAGTGAGGAGCCTCAACAATTACTACATGTGAATAACGTAAAAGAAGTTCGCTTAAAAGCAAAAAAATGAATAAAATACAACAAAAGGTTCACAATGTCCTTAAAAAAAGCACCAATAGACATTAAAACCCCGCAAAAATGCAAAAAAAATGCAAAACAAAAGTTGTCAATATTGGTCCACTTTTAACAGAAGTGAATTTATACTTCATTCTGCACTGTCTGTGATGATGCAGATAAAAGACGAAACCTAGTTCATAAAGTTCTAGCCCTAACTATGAACCTTGTGGATATATTAAATCATTCATAAAAAGCTATTCTATTGACATTAGCTTAGTAGGTGTACGATGAAACCACTTCCTTGAAATGCTCTCAAAACAACGGAAACAATGCTCAACTTCTTCATATTGCTCCTGTGCTTCAACAGAAATAACGTAAATGCGACTATATCCGGAACGAGCAGTGCAATTGATGTTCACTACAGGGCGATCCATATAAACCTGAACCATTTCAATAGGAAATAACTTTAGAATCCATAATAGAACACACGTGTAACTTTGGGAGAATAAATGTTGCAAGTGTCCTCCACCAGCATCTATACATGTTTGCATTCGTCTCACCATATTCTCTGAAGTTTTGCGGAGAGTATTCTCGCCAATTCAGCATCGTGAGGAAAGTGAGTAGCTGACGCTAGGTAAGCGGCCCTGGTCACGAAAACCAACGTTCCGGTTGGGGGATGCCGAGATGCTGACCACATCTCCCCGTATCGGTTGGCTAATCATCCGCCTCTGCCGTGCGTAAGTGGGCGTGAGGCCGGCAGTCGGGTGGTAGGTCTTGGCCCTCTTAGGGCTGTCGTTCCAGTGGTTAACTTTTAACCATCGCCAATGTTACTTATTTTGGCTCAAATGGATTCCTTAAGAACATCAATTGTCCGTGGCCTATCCTTGTACACTCTATTTCTTAGATACCCCCACAAGAAAAAATGCGGTGAGGTTAGGTCAGGAGATCTGGGGGGCCACAGACGTTTTCAGATTATTCGATTATCAAAGAAACTGGTTACAATCTCCATGTTGTCATTAGATGTATAGCACGTTGCTCCATCTTGTTGGAAATAACTTCTCTCAGTTCGATATCATCCAGCTGTTCCACAAATGTCTTGAAGACATATAAACTTCAGTACCTACAGTCGTATCAAAGAAAATGGGACAACGATCCTGGAAAATAATACCGCGCACAGTACTCCAACCTTTTCATCATGCAGAGGGGTTTCGTGGATTACTTGGGGGTTTACAGCAGCGCAATATTCTGGTGTTTTGTGTGTTTATGTAGCCTGACAGATGAAATCATGCCTCATCTGTAAAGCACGTTATGGAGAGAATGTCTGGACGTGGAATAAGAGTACCCTGAAACCATCGACAATAACTGATTCGTTTATCATAATCTGTTTCTTTCAGTTGTTGCACCATATGCACTCTGTAAGGTCGTAATCCCGATTTCTTCGCAGCTCTTTGGTATGTTCTATAGGAATAGCCTGATTCCTGGCTCAATCGACGCAACAATTTGTTTGGAGAATTCAATAGCCTTCTGCGAACATCTGTAACAATCTCTTCATTCAATGGCGGTCTATGTTTTCCACTCTCACTAATGAGTATACCAGTTGTCTCCAGCGATAAAATTGTTGTTTCTGTCGGAACATCGCGTACATTAAATTCTCTTCGAAATTCCCGTTATGTTGTTACCAAGGAATTTGTGTTCCAATATGTTTTCAAAATGTAAACACGCTCTGGTAGTGAGTACTGCATGTTGCTGTTATGACTGCACATTTAAGACTGTCAACTGTCCACAGCTGTCAGTGTTGACAATTCTCCCAGAGCCACTGAGATCATTAAAACAAATTTCTACATTCTACGAGCTTTCAAAGGGAAATTCTGTCCTATTGAAATGGTTCAGGTTTATATGGATCGCACTGTAGTTTTACACGTTTTCTCCGAAAGTGTTTTTCTGCCTCATGTAGCTTTCTAGATCAATGAGAATAAAGAGCACTTCAGAGACCATTTATCTAAATTACAATACTTTATTTGTCACCACGGTATTACAAACATATGTACAATTTTATCGTAAATATTGATAAAACTAATTAATGTATTTATTACTAGTGCTTTTGCTAATTTTCTGAATTCTTTCCGTGAAATTTGTTAACGACATTTTATGTAGAGGGCCTTATTTCCTCGATGAATATATCCAATATTAGCGACAGAGAAAACGATAACTCTTTGCGGATACCGTGTATACGAGGGCTGTTCAATAAAGCACGATCACATTTTTTTTGACAACGTACCTTAACTCATCCTTATAATTTTGATGGTCCTTCTCAAAATAGTCTCCCCTGAATACGATGCACTTGTCCCAGCGTTTCTGCCAGTCTTCAGAGACATGCTGGAAACCATTTCTGAGAGATCCTTCAAAATCGTCTCCGCAGCCTTCACCACTGCTTCTGATGATGGGTAATGACTCCCACGAAGGCGTTTCTTCAAGCTACGGAATAGAAAAAAGTCACATGGGTCTAAATCCGGACTATAGGGAGGGTGACGTTCATTTTTGCAAGATATTCAGCAACAACATTGGCAATATGCGGCCGCGCATTATCGTGGTGCAGCATCCAGCCTACTTCTTTTACGCCTGATATTGACTTGCAATGTTTTCAGGATATCCCTGTAGTATTGTTCAGTTACTCATGTGTGTGCAGGTACAACATGCTGATAAACCATTCCAAGAATATCAAAGGATGAGATGACCATAACTTTCCCAGCAGAAGCAAACACTTTTGCTTTTTTTGGGAGTTGGTGATGAAGGAGATTTCCACACTAAGCTTTGCTGTTTGCTCTCAGGATCAAAATGATTTGGCCAAGTTTCATCAGCAGTGATTACGTTTGAAAGAAACTCCGGATCTTCCTCTAACATAAACTTTAACTGCATGTTACCTCCATTGCAGCGGTAGGCAATACTGAACATGTCTGAATTTGCCTGGTTCTCACAGGCGGGAACCAGAAGTACCAGCAATGAAACTACTACCGAGTGTTTGTTTCATATTAAGCTAACAGAATATAATAAGTTTGAATTTTTTGTGCGAAGAATTATCACCGTAAAAAAATTATGATCATTATGTATTGAGCAACCCCCGTATTAGATAGGCAAGCAATTAAGCTGTCAAACTGTTAATGGATTAGGTTTTTAGGTTTCTACTCATTAACTTTTAGACCAGGGATACCTAAAATAGTTTTGAGAAGCACATTCAAATATTGATCCATACTTTTGTGTGTGTGTGTGTGTGTGTGTGTGTGTGTGTGTGTGTGTGTGTGTGTTTGTGTGTGTGTGTGTGTGTGTGTGTGTGTGTGTGTGTGTGTGTGTAATTTACGTCCTCCAACGTTGTCATATCGGACGATGAATGAAGTGGGTGAAATGATGCTCAAAGAAGTCCACGGTACATAGAGCTTAGAGTTACCCCACACTCGTCTTTCAGGATAAGGAAAACCTCGGAAAAACCTTATCCAGGTAACTCACCCTGACCAAGATTCGAACTCGGAACCTCTTGAACGTGAGGCAGACATGCTACCACCACGCTACCGAGGCGGGCTCCATACCTATAGTGGCATATTAAAAACTCTCCTGGAAGAATTAGATTATACATTAAATTATGATTATTAAGTGCACAAGTGCCGTTTTTAACACTTTGCAATTTGTAGGCTGCAAAAGAAAGATTTTATTCAACAAATAAACTAAAACGCCACATATAGCTGATGGAGCAAAATTAACCAAGGGTGGCTAACTGATAATAATTCCAATGTATCTATATAAGTCGTATACTCGTATTCAATCAGTTGGTGTTCATATGTAATATAATAGGAGGCAGATAACAAACATCGAAAATTCACATTTAATGGATAGTACATTACTTTCTTTGGTATAGCATTTTTAAATCTTAGTTTTGCCTCAGTTAATAGCAGAAACTATATAAACCAACTACAGGCGACGCCGTAGTCGAGCAGTTAGGCCATTTGACTCTCACCAAGACGGCCGGGTTTGATCCCAGGCGACCGTATGTAAGATTTATGCTGGACAACACGCCGCTGGCCGCTTCTCCGGTTTCCATGGTCATCTCATCGGTGCTCCAGTTTCATTTAGTGTCACTGCCTGCGGTGCCGCATGTAATAAAACAGATTTTAAGTACTACAAACATAAACCAATTTCATTCCCTACTTCGGCAAACTTTTCAATTACCTCCCTATACAATTACGTATCAGCCTTACCAATAATAGATTGCATTTCTTCTTCGAAGTCTTCAAGAATTATTTATCGATTACACACATTAAAAAAACCCATCGATAACTTATTAGATGTCAAAATTTGGCGTCCAGTTTAAATTACCATTTCGTGTGATAAGCAGGACAGAACATTTTATCTCAACAAATCTGTACACTGCATTGTGATTCTGCTAGACACGTCATTCATATCTTCTAACAAGGTCAGATAAACTCACTTTAGAGGCTATGTTCACGTTAGCCATACATTGCTATTGCATTTCCTTTGTCTAGCAAAGGAACCTTCAACGTCATGTCGTGTCGGAAGATGAATGAAATGAGAGAAATGATCCTCAAATGAGTCCAAGGACCATAGAGCTTAAAGTTCCTCGACATTCATCTGTCAAGATAAACGAAATCCTGGGGATGGGAAATCTTATACAGATACCTCACCCTGACCGAGATTCAAAGGCAAGACCTCTAGAATGTGAGGTAGACACGCTACGGAGACTCAACTGGTTAGACGCTGGTGTGATCCCAAGGTCCCTGATTAAAACCCGGCACCGGGTTTATGTGTGCTTAAAAGCAACAACCTCATGTCAATGTATTTATTGGCTTGTAAACGAACTCCGGAGGTATGAAATTACGGTACATTGGCAACGCTGATAAGATACTGGGACATAAACATTGTTTAAGCCCACAAGTGTTTCAGAGTTTGTTCCAACATTGAGAACGGCAAAGTTAAAACACATATGCATTAGAACATTATTGTTTCACTCCAGTCATGTGTAGACACCGTTTTATATCTGAATTTAAACATTTACGGCTAAAGACGTAATTTTGCTCTCCATTACCACTTGAATGGCGAGACTCTGTAGTTGTAGTAGATCTTCACATCTGATACGAGTAGGTTTAATGGGCACACGGTAACCCGCCATGATAGCTCAAGCGTATCGCCAATTCTTGGTCCGCTTACCGAAAAACGCGTAGACCTTTTCGACTTTGATTTAGTATATATACGAGGGTCATTTCATAAGTCATGGCAACTATTTTTTATCCGTCAATAAAGCTGCAGAAGAATATCTGTGTATACGATTGAAAGTCATTGGAATGTTCTTCGCAGTGGCGGTACTTAATTGGGATCCGGGTACAAGAGGCTGTGGGTAAGAGACATTGAAAGATGCGTAAATAGAGATCAGTTTTTGTTTGTACTAGATATGCACAAAACAGGCGCATACTCTTACGAGCTAACAACCTTCCAACAGGCTTCCACATATCTTTGCCAACGATGAGGAAGGCGCAGTGGCTACGGCTCCTCGTTTTAATTCCGGTAAGTTGGTCAGGTAAACGTACACTATTGCCTCAGCATGTCACAGCAACGAGCCCCCTTGAGATTGTGGTCTCAATCTTCATCTGCTTGTAGACGCGAACTACCTACAGTGCCCAGTTCTCTCTATCTCCAGATGTCTCACCCATCAAACTAATTATTGTCATATGCAACTCCTGGGCTTCATGGAGACTACAGTGATAACACATGCCACATACTCCAGTTCTACTTCAACAGGTCCGCTTTCAACTACCAGAGATGAGGTGAAGCTTTGGGGATACGATGACTCGACTGCACATCAACAGTAAAGACACCAAAATACTTCACAATCACCGAAATCAATGTAGGTTTGGTTTTCAATAAATCTTCATCAATAAATGGCAGTCCAAACCAGTGCGTCAATAATTTTCTTGTTTCACTCTCAGTAGGAACAAACTGTTTAAAGTTTAAACTAGCCTGATAGAATTCTAAAGCCAGCCTTCCTTACTGTGAAAGTATGAAATGTCTGTTCAAACCTCGGAGTCATAAAATTGGATGAATTTCGTGATTCTATTTGTTGACATGCAAGTGAAGAAATTTCCCACCGGACGTATCTCATTCCGCCTGCTGCCAGAGGATTTCCGTGCAAAGGTAATACTAATTTTGACATACTTATGTATACTTTTAAGGGATTTCTAAAGAACATAAACTGACATTTCATAAAAGAGAAAGTACAGAAAATAACATTTAGAAATAAGAAGATATTGAAGAAGCAAAGCTTAGTAGAAGAGTTGATGAGTAAATGGTCACATGGGCGCATACAAGATTTTTGTATGCTCCGGAGGAGGCAAAATTTTGCCTTTGTAGGAAATTAGGAATTCGCACCTCAAATTCAGTATTCTCACAAACCCACAAGTATGCAGGAATTCAGAAAACCCGTCAGTCAAGTGTGTCTGCATGGTACCTTTTTTGCACAAGAAAAGGGAAGGTTTCCACGGTCAACTTGCGTTAAGTATCAACGCACACGAATGTTCCAGATCGATGAGTAATCTTGTATAATGCTGTTTTATGCTTCTTTCTCTACATTAATGTAAACTGGTTCTGCTTCTCTAGAATTGCATGGCGGCCATGAAAACGCTTGTTTTAGGTTCCTGGAGCAACGAAATAAAATGCGTTTTAATGTAACTATTAAGGTGCAAAGCAAGTGCATATATTTTGAATATCAGTTTTCGACTGTTTTAAAAGAACCTTTATATATGTAACTAAACATTTATTTTATAGAAAACAACTCTGACTGGCGGCTTTAAATTACACAAAGCTTACAAGAGGTTTCCTACTATAGGATTGTATAGGATAGAATCCTACTGAGAGGATTCGATTCTTTGACCAGACTTGATGTACTGTGCCTATGCCCCAAGTGGGCCATCCGCGAGAGGAAGGATGAGATGAGGAGGGATAGAATACGGCCGAACCAAGGAGTCACGACAGTGAAGAGGACAGGATCTGGCCAATTGAAATCTCCCCGGCAGAACCGTATAACCGGCATCCCACCCACCGTGGTGCTGAAACTGCCCACTAGGGCTGCCTGGGGACTGGAGACCATGCTCCGGAGGTAGAAGTGTTTACCATGAGCAAATTTCCTTTCATCCAACGTCAAGACACCTGCCGACACTTCTGTCCTGAAAGAGACCACCAGATGAGAGACAATGTGTAATGCTAAGGGAGGTGAAAGAGAGGAAGGGAAAATTTGGGGGATGTAATTAAACTAGCATTCGCCTTGGCGAGCTGGGAAAACCCCGAAAAAAACTATGCATCAGGTAAGTCGCACACGGGAAGCGAACATGGACCTCCCGAATGCAGGCCACAAACTCAACTGCCTAGGCCATTCTGCTCCGTAAGGAAGCGCATATATTTTAAGTTACAATATGAATTAAAGGAAGTTCTATGTTATCTAACTAAACATGATTTTATAGAAGAAAAATCTGACTGGCAGCTATATGTTGCACAAAGCTTACACGAAGTTTTCTATTATAAATTTATGTATAAATTGTATTATTCTTACAAAATGTGGAGTATCTATTCGTTAATTAAGATAAATGTTTGCATAAGCAATTTAAATTTAAGAAATACGTGTTCCGAGCAAGATAGATAACATGTGAAGTTCACATTCTGGAGATCCCAGTTTCGATCTCTAGTTTGATCTTGACTCTTTCGTTCCTTTTCCTAATGGGGCGAATATTGGGGTGATTTCTCATCTAACGCAATTTCTGTTTCTTCGTTTTCTTCTTATAGTACATGTGCCTCTATAATTCGCGTTCTGAAGCAGTGTTAGACAGATGGCGCGGATATTTATATACTCCAAGAAAAATGTTTTCTCCGTCGAAACCGTGGGGGGCCCTTCGTTAAACAGGTCGTTCATTGCCCCCTCTGGGCAGCTTTGGACTGGGTCTTCAAGCTAGGAACTACGCGGTTTCTGTTGCCTGTCTGTTTGTGGTCTATAGTCCTTCGTAGCCTTTACTTCATCCCTTCTTCTTGGGGTAATATTCGCAATAGATCTCGCAAGGTGTCCCCTCTAACATTTACGAGCTGTAAAACTTTAGACTATAGGAGCTCATTACATGTAACACGCGCAAATAATGCGAAACCAATTATAGAGTGCAGTATAACTCATCAAAGGAAAAAGAAAAAGAGAGTACCAAACTTTTAAAACCGTGTACATATAACAAGACAATTTTAAATGTCACTAATATCACGAAAATGTATATTTGAATAGGTAAGTATTTCATGAACTGTATAATTTTCTTTGCCCTATTTTTGTTTATCTTATGGTTTCCAAGTTATGTAAAATTCAGTGAGTATTAAAGAGGGCTTCGCAGGCTATTTAGATAAAGAAGAACCAATTGAAAATATAAATGTTACTTTTATGAATGTTTTACAGAATGTTTTAGCCATTTTTGAAAAATGAAGAATAGAATGCTTTTAAATATAAGGTTTGTTCTGGATTTAGATAAAGTCGTGAGACACTTTGTGTTCAATCTTGTAAGATCTTGTATTTAAATATTTAGTTTATATTTATCCTACGTTCGTTCAGACATAGATGCATAGAATTTAGAGAATGTCAAAGCGTATATGCATACATAGATATAAGATTCCAGTATCGATATAAATTGCATCCATTAAGTTTAGCTAATATTACTTATCAAAGCAACACATTTATTTTTCGCAGAAACTCAAACCATGGAAGGATACATACCACAGAAAATGGAATTCTTTGGTACTGACTGACGTCACTACAGTTACAGATATTCATGGTCAACGAAGGACGAGAACGCAAACTTGATCAGCAGGTTACGGAAGGAGTACCTACCCCGCTCCCCCAAAAAGAAATAATACATTTAAAACGCTTCAGTAAACATGGAAATTGAACTTCGTAACACAGTGACTCGTGCGATTGCCGATTTAACAATAATGAAGGAAATGGTTCAACTACTTTTTCCTCCTTGACAACGAGCAATAATTGAAAGTACTTTTTAAGTTATTATTAATTATTGATAATAACCTCAAAAAGTACTTTAAAGGTTATTATTGCTATAATGGTGCGCCTGGTGTATTTATGTAACGCAGATAAGTGCATTAAAGAGACTTTTGAACTCATGGCTCTGTAAGATGTTCTTTAAAACGTCCAGAAAGGGATAACAACGGCATTCTAGAAAGTGTTCGATATTCAGGAGCAGAGTTACGAGTATATGTCGTAAGAATTCCGCTAGATTGCCTTGGAAAACCCCTAAATTTCCAAAGGTTAAGTACTGATCCTAAGGTCGCGATTCAAATCCGGCCGAGACGCAGTTTTGTAGTGTGCTGTATATAAGCAAAACCATTTAAAAGGACTCCTGCGGGATGAAATTCCAGCTCATTGGCGATGCTGATATGGTCCTAGTATATCTGACAGCGTTGTAAACGAAGAAAATATTTACTTTTTCAAATGTTATTATGTTACTGCTAGTGGACTTCAAAGCTACAATCTGATTTTTAAAAGAAGATACGTGAAGGTCATCAGGCAAGGGACGCGAACGGTGGTTGCTATGGTTACGTAAACAAAGGTTGCCAGATTGGTTACACTGGTGAATCACATACTTCTCAGCTCAGTTATCACTAGATGTATGCCAGAAACAGTTTGAGTATTCAGTTGTGCTGTGTATTGTTAGTCTACTTCGTTAAAACACAATTAAAATACGTTTTTATGGATGCAAGACGTAGTGGCGGTAGGATTAGAGGTGGACCGAGGAATCATGGCCCAAGGCAAAATTCAGCTTACGGTCGGAGTGTTACATTGCATAGTCAAGCTAGAGAATTTGTCTGTTTTCTTGGGGAATTCTTTCAACAGGAAGACGAGAGTTTGCTCCTTATCAATGAACAGCTTACTCCTTTTATCCAAAAGCGGCAGCCCCATATCAGTGGATATGCTTGCACGTAAAAGAATTCCTGTGGGTCAAAATTCCAGCATATAGGCGGCGTTGATATGAACATATAAATTAACAAAGTAGGTACTAATAGTATATTGTGATACTAATGTATAAGGAACGAGGAAAGGTTTGCAAAACGAGTCGCTTGCACCGAGTTTTTTCAATTCTCGAAATTCCATTATGTGCTTATCACATGTGCGTTGCACAGTATTTATTTGCACTATGTGTATTTATATGAATATCAATTTTAGTAGTTAAGATATTAGCTGAAATATGAATAAATATAACTTAAGATAAATGCTAGATTTAAAACGTGCATCGCCTGTATGTGTTTCTATGGAAAAATACCGCATTGTGCGGGAATGTCAACTTACAGTGCATAGCAATAAAAACGGTATGCATGGAATATTAGTTACATACTACAAAAAATTATTTAAAAGAACTCACACATGTGAAGACCCTACAACTCAGTGAATGTGTGAACAACTTATTTTTGCTTTTTAAAGTAGGCTAATACAGATTAACTGTGCATATTTTTGTTGAGGTGAGATAACTCGAACCCTTGTTTATGTTTCGAGGATAAAGAAAGGGGATCTAGTGGGCAACATTGCAGCATCCACGTGGAGAAACAGACCTTCACGTATCTTCTTTCAAAACTCAGACTGTAAGACCCTTTTAGCTACCCATTTCAGAGGATTGCAGCTATTTACTCGAAGCATATACTTAATACACCGTTGCTTTTGATTGTATAAATGGAAACTTCGATTACAACCCAACTTGCTCAGCTAATTCTTTTTTAAAGATAAACCTGAACTGTGTATGTTTCGAAATATAAATATTATTGCCGTCAACATGCATTGAAAAGAAAAAGCCCGATGTCATCAGGCGTGTTGGGCTAGAGTATGTGATTTGGTTCCCTGCGCCCGGTATCGGTACTACCCCGGACAGGGGGGGGGGGGGCCGCGAACAAATTTAACACAAGATAATTTTTTATAGAAACCGGTACCAGTTTTGCAAACTACTGAAATTTACACATTTCAGCATCATTATAGTAAAATGTTTTTTCCGGATGTCTACATATACAAAAACGGACATTTTAAAATATATTAAATTTAAAAAGGTGGCCATTTTAATATATTGTGAAATTATAAGTATGAGCATTTAAGATCAACATAAAGGATGTGGCAGGAGGGACATTAAATTGGCAACTCAGCTCAGGAGGATAATATTTGACAGTCAATTAGCACTTCGCAATAATAACCTTAATATTACAGAGAACATTGTTAGTCGCCGACTTACGGAGCAACGATTATAAAGAGGTGATCCATTTATTTGAAGGGAAATAACAGTTACGAAGCGTTAAGTTTCTTTGTTTATGTGGTACATTAATCTCAAGAAAGAAATACCTATACACCGCAAGTTCCACTTTCTTATTCCTTCTACTGAAACCGATTTATTTGTATGCTGATTTATTTATTTATTTATTTATTTATTTATTTATTTATTTATTTATTTATTTATTTATTTATTTATTTATTTATTTATTTATTTATTTATCTATCTATCTATCTATCTATCTATCTATCTATCTATCTATCTATCTATCTATCTATCTATCTATCTATCTATCTATCTATCTATCTATCTATCTATCTATCTATCTATCTATCTATCTATCTATCTATCTATCTATCTATCTATCTATCTATCTATCTATCTATCTATCTATCTATCTATCTATCTATCTATCTATCTATCTATCTATCTATCTATCTATCTATCTATCTATCTATCTATCTATCTATCTATCTATCTATCTATCTATCTATCTATCTATCTATCTATCTATCTATCTATCTATCTATCTATCTATCTATCTATCTATCTATCTATCTATCTATCTATCTATCTATCTATCTATCTATCTATCTATCTATCTATCTATCTATCTATCTATCTATCTATCTATCTATCTATCTATCTATCTATCTATCTATCTATCTATCTATCTATCTATCTATCTATCTATCTATCTATCTATCTATCTATCTATCTATCTATCTATCTATCTATCTATCTATCTATCTATCTATCTATCTATCTATCTATCTATCTATCTATCTATCTATCTATCTATCTATCTATCTATCTATCTATCTATCTATCTATCTATCTATCTATCTATCTATCTATCTATCTATCTATCTATCTATCTATCTATCTATCTATCTATCTATCTATCTATCTATCTATCTATCTATCTATCTATCTATCTATCTATCTATCTATCTATCTATCTATCTATCTATCTATCTATCTATCTATCTATCTATCTATCTATCTATCTATCTATCTATCTATCTATCTATCTATCTATCTATCTATCTATCTATCTATCTATCTATCTATCTATCTATCTATCTATCTATCTATCTATCTATCTATCTATCTATCTATCTATCTATCTATCTATCTATCTATCTATCTATCTATCTATCTATCTATCTATCTATCTATCTATCTATCTATCTATCTATCTATCTATCTATCTATCTATCTATCTATCTATCTATCTATCTATCTATCTATCTATCTATCTATCTATCTATCTATCTATCTATCTATCTATCTATCTATCTATCTATCTATCTATCTATCTATCTATCTATCTATCTATCTATCTATCTATCTATCTATCTATCTATCTATCTATCTATCTATCTATCTATCTATCTATCTATCTATCTATCTATCTATCTATCTATCTATCTATCTATCTATCTATCTATCTATCTATCTATCTATCTATCTATCTATCTATCTATCTATCTATCTATCTATCTATCTATCTATCTATCTATCTATCTATCTATCTATCTATCTATCTATCTATCTATCTATCTATCTATCTATCTATCTATCTATCTATCTATCTATCTATCTATCTATCTATCTATCTATCTATCTATCTATCTATCTATCTATCTATCTATCTATCTATCTATCTATCTATCTATCTATCTATCTATCTATCTATCTATCTATCTATCTATCTATCTATCTATCTATCTATCTATCTATCTATCTATCTATCTATCTATCTATCTATCTATCTATCTATCTATCTATCTATCTATCTATCTATCTATCTATCTATCTATCTATCTATCTATCTATCTATCTATCTATCTATCTATCTATCTATCTATCTATCTATCTATCTATCTATCTATCTATCTATCTATCTATCTATCTATCTATCTATCTATCTATCTATCTATCTATCTATCTATCTATCTATCTATCTATCTATCTATCTATCTATCTATCTATCTATCTATCTATCTATCTATCTATCTATCTATCTATCTATCTATCTATCTATCTATCTATCTATCTATCTATCTATCTATCTATCTATCTATCTATCTATCTATCTATCTATCTATCTATCTATCTATCTATCTATCTATCTATCTATCTATCTATCTATCTATCTATCTATCTATCTATCTATCTATCTATCTATCTATCTATCTATCTATCTATCTATCTATCTATCTATCTATCTATCTATCTATCTATCTATCTATCTATCTATCTATCTATCTATCTATCTATCTATCTATCTATCTATCTATCTATCTATCTATCTATCTATCTATCTATCTATCTATCTATCTATCTATCTATCTATCTATCTATCTATCTATCTATCTATCTATCTATCTATCTATCTATCTATCTATCTATCTATCTATCTATCTATCTATCTATCTATCTATCTATCTATCTATCTATCTATCTATCTATCTATCTATCTATCTATCTATCTATCTATCTATCTATCTATCTATCTATCTATCTATCTATCTATCTATCTATCTATCTATCTATCTATCTATCTATCTATCTATCTATCTATCTATCTATCTATCTATCTATCTATCTATCTATCTATCTATCTATCTATCTATCTATCTATCTATCTATCTATCTATCTATCTATCTATCTATCTATCTATCTATCTATCTATCTATCTATCTATCTATCTATCTATCTATCTATCTATCTATCTATCTATCTATCTATCTATCTATCTATCTATCTATCTATCTATCTATCTATCTATCTATCTATCTATCTATCTATCTATCTATCTATCTATCTATCTATCTATCTATCTATCTATCTATCTATCTATCTATCTATCTATCTATCTATCTATCTATCTATCTATCTATCTATCTATCTATCTATCTATCTATCTATCTATCTATCTATCTATCTATCTATCTATCTATCTATCTATCTATCTATCTATCTATCTATCTATCTATCTATCTATCTATCTATCTATCTATCTATCTATCTATCTATCTATCTATCTATCTATCTATCTATCTATCTATCTATCTATCTATCTATCTATCTATCTATCTATCTATCTATCTATCTATCTATCTATCTATCTATCTATCTATCTATCTATCTATCTATCTATCTATCTATCTATCTATCTATCTATCTATCTATCTATCTATCTATCTATCTATCTATCTATCTATCTATCTATCTATCTATCTATCTATCTATCTATCTATCTATCTATCTATCTATCTATCTATCTATCTATCTATCTATCTATCTATCTATCTATCTATCTATCTATCTATCTATCTATCTATCTATCTATCTATCTATCTATCTATCTATCTATCTATCTATCTATCTATCTATCTATCTATCTATCTATCTATCTATCTATCTAATTACTTACTTACTTACTTACTTACTTACTTACTTACTTACTTACTTACTTACTTACTTACTTACTTACTTACTTACTTACTTACTTACTTACTTACTTACTTACTTACTTACTTACTTACTTACTTACTTACTTACTTACTTACTTACTTACTTACTTAC
>CM060949.1:124944686-124959686 GCA_030765055.1 Mantis religiosa | reverse complement strand
TAATAATAATAATAATAATAATAATAATAATAATAATAATAATAATAATAATAATAATAATAATAATAATAATAATAATAATAATAATAATAATAATAATAATAATAATAATAATAATAATAATAATAATAATAATAATAATAATAATAATAATAATAATAATAATAATAATAATAATAATAATAATAATAATAATAATAATAATAATAATAATAATAATAATAATAATAATAATAATAATAATAATAATAATAATAATAATAATAATAATAATAATAATAATAATAATAATAATAATAATAATAATAATAATAATAATAATAATAATAATAATAATAATAATAATAATAATAATAATAATAATAATAATAATAATAATAATAATAATAATAATAATAATAATAATAATAATAATAATAATAATAATAATAATAATAATAATAATAATAATAATAATAATAATAATAATAATAATAATAATAATAATAATAATAATAATAATAATAATAAATGCTCTATAGTCTTATAATTGGAGTATCTGATACTGGTTTAGAATGTCTGACTTTCGCTCAGACTTAAGAGGGATTTCTCCATGAGTCAGTAGAGAATTGTCAATAAACTTAATCTTGCTTTCGCCATTAGACAACCGCAGACGCAGTAGAGAATCTCTTGGTCAGTAGAATCTAAAGTACAATGTTGGTTTTTGGGACGAAACGATGAAACATCCGCATTTCGTTTGCTATATAACAGGTTTTCTAGAGGTCACGAGGTTCTGTCAAACCGCTTTCATAAATGCTGCTCGCTTAATAAACACAGATACGGTCGCACAAAATGTTTATTGTTCGAAAAAGGAAATGAAGAGAAAGTCTGGCGCGCAACGTTATAAACAAGTTCTACTCTGCTCCCGACCTACAGCAATACAGTTTTACGTAATATTCCCGAATGAGAACATTGCGTTTCCCGTTAACGTACTCCGCTTCATACACATTATCGTAACACAGGTGCAATGCCGTGATAATACACGAATAATCTGCCTCAAACTGGTGAAATCCTCTTGTAAACATATAGCAGGCGAGAAACAAAGGGACAGACATACTTAAACGGATCGCTCTTAAGCTGCTTATTGGTGATGGAAAATTCATAGGTTAAAGAGATGGTTAACGATGGTCGCCTGGACGTTTTTCTGACTCCTCTCAGAAGACGTTGCGCTGGTACATCGCACTACCAGGGACAGAATACTGACTCAGCGAAGGCCCGTTCTGTTCCTGCCATCTTGTATCCAAAGAAGCTAAAAGAAGTCACATTGTGAAGATATAGATACAGCTCGACAACTTACGTAATGGAGGTAGTAAGCTATTATAGTACATATAAACACGGACAGGTTATTATATAAATAGCGAAACGTAAATATGAACCTTAAAAATAATAAAAATAAATTGCAGACGAACTTGAAAGAGGACCGCTCTCAAGCACCGCTCCCACTTTTGTGAGTCTTAATCGGTCGTTACCTATCTCAATTTACGATATCTGCGTATAGGTATAAAGAAGAAGAAGGTAATGGCAGTGTTCAGAGTAAGTATAGGTAACCGGGTCTTCTTGAAAATGACGCAGGTCTCTTCAAATTTGTCGGTGTGTCCTATGTAAGAGTAAGTTGCCATCAGGAAAGTGTGATAGCGCAATGTTGTGGCGGATAACATTTTGAATATTAAAATATTATAGAGAAATAACGAGATGGAACTTAGAACATCATGTAGGACCTGAACTTTTATGTCAGCAAAGACAGAGGGTCTCTTGAACCCGAATTTAATGTTTGTGGCAGACAATATTCCTGGAATTTTCTGAGTAGCACCATAGGAGTATGTACATAGAGATGAACTTCGGCTCTTGTTCACTTTGTAATATTTGACATTGCAGGCATCCTCTGTGCCGGTACCCGGTTTAGAAGGTGCACGGAGGCCCGGCCGCCAAGAGCTCTCCTGTCAGATAATTATAATCTATTATTTTCTATCTATTATAATCAATTACGCTTAATTTAATGCACATAGTTTTGTTTATAGCGCTGAGTAGATTAGAAAATAGATAACTAAAAACTCTTACAATACGATTCTATTTTATATGTGGAGTGGGAATGATCATTTCTAAATAACCCCAGCCGAAGCTGGCAGTTTGGGTTTCGCCATACGACTTAAGCCACAGAAATCAAACCTCCACATAAAATTCAGAAGAATTGAGTCAGTGTTGCCGTTACACCTGCAGATTGTGGTACACGAATAGACAACAGAAGAGTAGACCAGATGAAGGAAGGAGCCAGGAAGTACGGCTGGATTAAGGTATTGAAGGAAGAATTGATTGAATGAATTAAGAAAAGTAGAAAGTAAACTTGGTGGAATCTATAAATCTAGGACTTCTTGGAGGTTTGCCAGATGCTCGCGATAGGGTGTAGTGAGTTAATCATTCAGATTCGTGTGAAGAGTTACTACTTCCTCCTTGGAAATTAATTGTTCTTTCACACTGGCTGTGTGTAGGCTAAAGTATGGAAACGTAGAGTCAGACTGAAAAATTCAATGACCAAAAGATCCGTGGTTCAAGTCCCGGCTATGGAATTGTATTTTTCAGTCTGGCTCTACGTTTCCATACTTCCTCTTTAATAAGCTTTTTGAAGATAGATGATGGTCCAATCTTTAAATGAGATCCGGTTTCTAACTCTACAGTAGCCAATTTTCCTGGTATGGCGTACGCGGCATAGCTCAGTTTGGAGTTTAGCTTAGAAAGGTTTCCTTCAATTCGCGGCCTTTGTGGAGAGGTTGACCAGATCCACTTGCACATTTTCCAGTTTACGAAGGATCCCCGATGTCCCTGATGTTGCTACGACTTTCAGTGGTTACGGGCACGTCCTCAGTTGAATGTTAAGGAGCAGGAAGGGAGGTACTGTCCGACCACACTGCTGCGACTGCGTAGGTGTAGCGAGCAAAAGATCTGGCTGGTGTAATGAACTTTTCCTAGCAGCTTGCGCACAAACTCCGGCGGCAGGTCAGATCGTGCTGCTGACAGAGAGACGTCAAATTTGCAGCTCCGCAATAGTGACACCTAAGCGTAGCAGAACATCCTCCTGCCATGAGCTTATAAAGGCAGCAGCGGTACCAAGGTGGAGTCCAGGATATGTGGCCGGGTAATACGTCAGGGACTGGGCTAAAATATCTAGACTCGAAGGGAGAGTAGCGTTTTAGTATGCCTTATCCTTAAAGACAAGCAGCACGAAAGGAATTTCCCCTTGGATCCCGGTGACCTTCATAACTGAAATCCAGTGCTGCTAGAAGCAATTGTGCTGTGAAGCAATTGTGCCAAAGGTCTTAGTAAGACACTCATAATCAGAGTACTAAAATGACCAAATCATTAAATCTGGACCTCTAAAGCAAAAATAGTGTGGCAGAATTCCTTTCGTCAATAGGTACTGGGGAATCGATTGACACCGGTGTGCCTTCCCAAGTAGAGAGGAAGGTGTAGAAACTGAGACGAGGTACCAGCTACGGCGGTGCATTCGGCGCTTTGCCGATATCTTGGTCGGCTGTCCGTGCAGCTTTGGGAGGTGATGTCCTTGTTACTATGGGAAGTAGAGTTCCTGTCAGTTCGAAGGATCAAGGCGAAGTATCATAATCTAGCTACTGCTTTACAGCTACTGTCGTCTTTACTGGCAGTCTCCCCTTTCTTCCCAACACTTGGGCCCTCATTAGGTATCTGCTTGATGTGACTACCCCTTATATCTTAAACCCAACTCGAAATGTCGGCTCAGCTTTATTAGATACCATGCACCCTTTCCTCGAGTTGAAGGTTACGTTACAATATTGAGGTTATATAATATTTGTGGACAACTTTTGTGGCGTAGATGGTTTGTCACTGGCTTTGTATGCGATACTAAGAGGTGACATATAATTACAGTTGTCACAGCTTCAAATCAGTACATATTCCGTCTTGTAGCAGATATCTCTCGGCAGGCAGAACGACGACATTGATAGCACATGGCAGTTGCTGTCACATCATATACCACGTGAGTCACCTGCCCCTATTTATTTTTTAATTTATGCAACGCGTTAAGCAACATATGTGACACGTCGTTCTTCAATGCCTTCGAATGGTTGATTTGCAGAACAGTTTATAGAGCAGGGGTGCATAAGTGATGTATGTGAGAGAAAGCAACCACTGTGTATATCGATTCCAAAAACATCATATCTAGACACAGAGAGCTGCATTGGCAATTTTAGACGAGTTTGCAAACTTTTATTCATTAGCGTACATTTACACACACTTTTGAACACTCCCCTGAAGGGGCAACCTATCATATGCATCAGTGACAGTAACTATGGAACACAAAATGGTAGATCTACACAGTGGGACCAATTAGATTCAAATCTTCAGGCAACACGTGTTTTGGTTGTACAGCCATGTCAAAAATGCTAAGAATTAGGAAGATTGTTTTCGCTTCTCTCACGAATTACGGCAGATTTTAGCTCACACAGTAAATATAATGGCGGATGCAGTTCTTTTATTTGTGTTAAAACTACCAACGTGAGCTCAAAACACTGTATGAAGCTGTAAAAAGCGTGTAAAGATTCGAGGTGGAGGTTTGAGGTCCGCCGTTACTTATTCCTATAGGAACCCTCACTCTCAACGTAGCGTTGGCTTAATGGTATTATACAGGTTACTTTACCACTCTCACACAGCAAGTCTGGTTCAAATCCTTCGTGTTTAGATGAAAAGTTTTTTTACCTTAGCTTTTACCTCTTGGGACCTATAGTCTGATATTATTGTAGAAATAACATTTTTCATAACATTATAGGTGTTTACAGAATACAATAGCCATGTTTTCCATGGCAGATAGTTATGAATTTATAGTTCGTAGTAGACATTTTATTATGGTCGGTATTGTCCTTGATCCATTCAACCAAGTTTCAAACATTTCGCAAATGCAAAGGGAAGCATAAGATTTAAGCATGAAACAAAAGCTATTAGATTTAATGTCGTAGACAGCCTCCAAAAAATGAAAGGCAACTACGTAACATGTTTCACAACACCAGATACGATATAGATTATAAGGGCCAGAAAGTTTAAAATGATCCTTAGTTGCCCGCCTCGGTAGCGTGGATGATAGCATGTCTGCCTCACGTTCAAGAGGCCCCGAGTTCGAATCTCGGTCAGGGCGAGTTACCTGGATAAGGTTTTTTCCGGGGTTTTCCCTTATCCTGAAAGACGAATATTGGGTAACTCTAAGCTCTATGGACCCTGGGCTCATTTAAGCATCATCTCACCCATTCCATTCATCATCCGATATCACTTAACGTTGGAGGATGTAAATTATATTTAAAAAATGATGCTTAGTTAAAGAAAACCCGTAGTTTCCCTTTGAAGGGCAAGAGCTTCTCCTACCTGCCGAGATGTGGTGAGCTCGGCGCGCAATTAATGTGGTGAGCTAATCCCTGTAGATCCCTAATCATCGGACTGTCATTCTTGTGTCATTGCTCACAAGATCCAAATAGCAATAAATAAATTAGTAACTAAAATACAGATATTAAGGACTTGGAGAACGGGGAAAAAACAAAACAAAACAATGTGTTGTCGTTTCGAACCTAGCCTTGGCATCATGCGTATTGCAGCGGCTAACTAACCCACTCGTCCAGCTGTCACGTATTCTATGTTGCTCTTTGGGAAAGTACACGTTATCACCTTGCTATTATGTGTTTCAAATGGGAAGGTGTTTGTCCTTAAGCGCTACTAGGTGAGCAACCAATCTGAGTCCTGCAGTGTTGTCATATTGCATTCCCGCTAAGTGGTGTGTGAGGAGTGCCAACCTAATCAATCTGTATGAACTACTATTCGCGCTAAGACAAAAATTCAGATTTTGCCAAAGCTGATTCATGTGGAAGGTAGAGAGTAATGTATCTAACATAAGCATGAAAATCACATATCTTTAGCTCAAATGGGTTTTCTTATACAAATAAATAAACTACTATTACCTGTATTATAACAATAAATCGCGACGTAAGCACTGTATGAATATCATTATTGGTTGGCATGTATGCGTATACGTATATTTGCAATTACTCAGAACTAAAACGTAAATGTTTGACATGACGTGATAAAAGAATTACTTTGAATAATCCCATTCGAACGAGAGGAAACAATAAATCTCCTGATGCCCTGTCAGAACGTGTCTGGTCACATTATATCTTTGTTTATGAACGGTTCGTAATCTCTATTTACTCTAGAGAGTTCAAAGTGGTTGGTGTGTATGTATGTGCATATACTTTTAATTACTCAGAACTGAAATTTAAACTACTCACATGACGTGATAAAAGAATTACTGTGAATAAGTCAAGGTGTTAAATTCGAGAAGAGCAAACACTTCATTTCCTGTTAGCCTGTGGAATGCTGTATGCTTATGTTTATGAATGAATGCTGGATAAAAAGTGTTTATTTACTCTGGAGAGTTCAGATCAAATAACATTCAGTTGTTCTTTACACAACAGTAGAGTAAGAGTTAAATAGTGCAGTGGCTTCTTGCAGTGAATTTAGTGGCGAGTCATAAAGTCAGATATTGCGAAGTCAGTCTCGAAGTATTCTTTTTAAGCTGTACACGTTCTTCAAGATTTTTCGGAAACGGAAACTAAAAATGAGTTTTTGCAAAGAGTACTTCCGTTTAAAAACACGGAAAAGTGTATCAGCTGGATCAACTTGCAATTGAAATGGGACACGAGGTAACACGCCTCCCACCTTACCACTGCCAATATAATCCAATTGAGTTGGTGTGGGCTCAAATAAAAAGGGGGATTGCAAACAGAAGTAATACTTTTAAACTGACGGACGTTAGACGACTTGTTCACGAAGAAATTGACAAGGTAACACAACAGGACTGGGAAAACCGCGTGAGGCATGCAGAAAGCCTTCAAGAAGACGATTTTAAGAAAGAAATAGCACGTGACGAGATTTTGGAACCTGTAATCATAAATTTGCAAGACTCAACGATGAAGACAGTGACAATGACAAATTGTCTCTTAACGGAAGTGACATTGACAGCGATATGGATGAGCCACTGGCAGTTCCATCGGAATAGAAAAGCAGGCAATTCATAAACTATAATTATGACTATAGTATTTTAGAATATGCATAATTTGCGAAAATTCTTTTTCCAATTTTGATTTTGTCAACTGCATCATTATAAAAATTTGTAAAATGTATTTTGCTTACCCTTACGTCTGCGCCAAGCAGACCTGCATGTTGTATGAGTGTGCGAGAGAGAGAGAGAGAGAGAGAGAGAGAGAGAGAGAGAGAGAGAGAGAGAGAGAGAGAGAGAGAGAGAGAGAGAGAGAGAGGGAAATATAAAAGGAGTGGGGTAACAAGCTGGCAACGCTGAGTGTGATACGGCATCTGATTAGCTGGACTCCAGAACTCTTCCCATTTGAAACGCATAATACTATTCGTATTATATGCATGAAAAACCGTCGTTTATTTAAGCTTTTCGCGGCTTCTTGGCTCATTCAGGGCTGTAAGTGTTAATGCTGGGTGCGATAATACTGATTAGAAGGTCAGAGCACCAATAACGGCGTTTGTGCTAAAACACAAATAGACAGACAGAGAAAGAGAGAGGGAGAGAGAGAGAACTTTTAATTTACGAATACTGCGTAATAAATTTTACTATTGGCCTCTTAGCACAAGAACAAAGAATATCCTCAATTTAACTTTAAAATCATTTTATAGTGCATTTTTCATTAGAGTAAATATCCTTATTTGTAACCTTCTAAGCTTGTAAGAATTATAAAAGCTAACAACATACACCATATTAGAGGATAGTCATTGCTTTTCGCTGAGTACAAATAAAAGAGTACTTGACCTGGACTTCATTTGCGGGCATGACAAAGGAAAGTCTTTAAACACTAAGGCATGTTTAATCGACATCTGCTCTTAAGGACTCTTCTAGTACCACTAGAAAAGAGGCCGACATTCGGGTTAATGATTTCACCACAGTGAATAAAAAGGGGTGAACAAAATTCGTGCTATGGAAAAAGTAGGAAGAACTTATAACAAATTTAATCAACTTGGGGACATTTCATATTACTCGTACCTAAAGAATATCTTTTACTTACTTTAAGTCATATCGGACGATGAATGAAATGGTCGAAATGGTGCTCAAAAGAGCCCAGGGTCCATAGAGCTTAGAGTTACCCGACATTCGTCTTTCAGGATAAGGGACAATCCTGGAAAAACCTTATCCAGGTAACTCATCCCGACCGAAATTCGAAGTCGGGATCTCTTGGACGTCAGACAAAATGAAATGTGTAGTGTTTAACGACCGCTTTTACTACATACGGTGACACTGATGATACATGAGATGAACATGGAGCACCGGTGGAATGAGATGGCGGGGGAAACCGGAGGTCCCGGAGAAAACCCGCCCCAGTGCCGTGTTGTCCACTACCAATCTCACTTTGCGGTCGCCTGGGATCTTGGTGAGAGCCAAGCGGTCTAACCACTGAGCCACGGTGCGGCCTGGACGTCAGGCAGACTCGCTACTATCTACGCTACCGAGGCGTGCACACTCGTACTTAAGGAATATCACCACGCCTTCAATGGTGACGACAATTTCACTCGCTTGCGAGAAAACCAAACAAAGAAATACTTTTTTTGTTGTTGTTGTAATTTACGTCCTCCAACGTTAAGTCATATCTGACGGTGAATGAAATGGGTGAAATGATGCTCAAATGAGCCCAGGGTCCATAGAGCTTAGAGCTACCTGACATTCGTCTATCAGGATAAGGGAAAACCTCGGAAAAAAAGCTTATTCAGGTAACCCAGCCTGGCCAAGATTCGAACTCGGGACCTCTTGAACGTGCGACAGACACGCTGCCATCTACGCTACGGACGGTGAATGAAATGGGTGAAATGACGCTCAAATGTGTCCAGGCTTAGAGCTTAGAGCTACCTGACATTCGTCTATCAGGATAAGAGAAAACCTCGGAAAAAAAAGCTTATTCAGGTAACCCAGCCTGGCCAAGATTCGAACTCGGGACCTCTTGAACGTGCGACAGCACGCTGCCATCTACGCTACGGAAGCGGGCTTTTTTGAGTGTATTTGATTTTCACAAAAAAAGTATGCACTTCAAAAGGTATTATTGAAGTTAATATCTAAACAACATGATGTTGAGCTTCCGTTTTTATCTGCATTAGCATATTTGGTCAAAAGGTTTGCTTTATTGGTCGCCTTTATGGCTCCTCCCCATGGATTAATCCCCAGAACAGTTATCTACTACTAATAACATGCTACGTATATTAGAAATGTTACAAAATATAAATTGAATTATCACATTACACAATTAATAAATGAAATTTTAAACTTTTCGTCACACACACACACACACACACACACACACACACACACACACACACACACACACACACACACACAGCCCGGCTCGATAGCGTGGTGGTAGCATGTCTGCCTCCCGAGTTCGAATCTCGGTCAGGGTGAGTTACCTGTATAAGGTTTTTCCGGGGTTTTCCCTTACCCTGAAAGACGAATGTCGGATAACTCTAAGCTCTATGGACCCTGGGCTCATTTGAGCATCATTTCACCTATTCCATTCATCGTCCGATATGACTTAACGTTGGAGAACGTAAATTACAAAAACAAAACAAAAAAAAAAAACAAAAAAAAATAGAGATTGAAAGAGACAGAGAGAGAAGCTTTATTCCTTAACTTTATTTTAAACTTAATTCAAAAGGCCAATCATTAACACTATTTGTGTACGTTTAATTTATACATCAAGTATTTCATTATTGGTTAGGTATATTTTTGGTCTGTCGCTCAACTGTTTCAGAATAAATATATATTTACATACAGTCGCATAAAAAGTGGCCCAATCCCCTAAATTGCAATTATTTTCCCTCCATGTAGTTTTCCACTTTGGGCGACTAACCCATAACTAAGCTCAGCCGATATCATTTCTGTATGTGACCGGGCTGAAAAACAATTCAGACACAGAAGCGAACTCATAAACCATGATAGTGGGTTGGCACATAAGTCGCAGTATTTTTGTCTCCTTTTAAGTGAAAGTTTTGCATGCAAATAAAATGATTTGACAATGCGTTTTATGTTTTTCAATAGAGAATTATGTGCTCTACAAAATAATGTGCTTAGTTATGGCCTGCTTAAAGGAAGAAAATAATTTTCAATATGAAATAACGCCTGCTGGTAGTAATCAGAAGTCAAGGATACCTTACAAAGTACGAATTTAATCAGTTTGAGGGGACACATACATACCTTAAGCTTTTCGTTGACCGAATATTTAAGTGAGTCTTAAAATCCCAGCAAGTACGCTTTGCTAACTTCAAGAGAATTATTGTTTTTTTTTATTGTTGCAAATGGAATGTATTTATCTGCACTTTTATTTTAATGTTTACTGCAGTTTTAGGAAAATAAACGTTTGAATTTGAGTTGCAGAACTTGACCAAATATTTTTATAAGTTCCTATCTGTATCTGCAGCATCATAATTTGTGCATGACTTGTCGTTATTGACATTTACTGACAAAAATAGCCCATATAATTTATTCCTCAATCTGCAATCCTTATAAGGTTGTACACCACTGTAACCTTTACCTTGCTAACAGATATTATTTATGTTTACACGTGTTCTATCCTCCCACTGATAAAAATGAATTATTAGCTGTTACGTGAGTGGTAATGCATTGTCAGTGAGGCATATTTGACCTTCCATCCTTGTCAATCAAGTGCATCGGTATTTCCAAGATGATAATGCTCAAGGCAACTATTAATCATCCATTAGCTCTGCCAAGTTCAACGAATGCATGTTGAATGCAGATAAAACACGTGTGGTTGTTTGCTGTCAGTGCCTTTACATGTAGTGCTTATATTCAGCAGTATAGCTTCTTTCTTATGCATAAACGTTTTCAAAATTGACAAAAATGCTTGTTATTTGATTTTCGACACAATTCTTTACAATTTCTTAAAGGATCCGTCCACAATAAAATTAATAGATTTTAATTATATTAAATTATTTTATCTGTGTATAAACCATTGTGCCCTGGAGTGGAACTAACGTATCTCTAATGACTGCCTGCAAAATTGAAGTGAATCGAAAGTTTCCAAATGCACAGTAGATTGATCAGAAATCATTAATAATTATGGCTTTCAAAACTGTTCTGATAAGTCAGTGACTTTAGCTTATCTGCTGTTGGATTTAATGGTAAATTATGAAGAAAGGGAAGAAACATATTCTTCTATATACGTGTAGGTTGCCACAAGATATTCTCAAGAATAGGCTGGCATTTTGGTCTCTCCATTTATTGCCTGCAATTATTATCTCTTCGTAAATAGGTAAATAAATAAGCATACCGTACAGTTATAAGAACAAAACTCCAGTAGGAATTCCTCATGAAATTGTCGGTATTCCTTAAAGTTAACTTCAGCAAGCGATCCATTTTCTAAAGAGGTGCCAAGAATGTGTAGTGAACAATGATGGCAGTTTCAACACCTTCTTTAGTAACCTCTTAAGTAATGAGCTTGCCAACATTGTTGTGCTACTGGTTTTGATTTAATTTTACACTATTGAAATCAACCAGCACGCACAAAACATTTGCTTATCCATCGTATGAAAAACAGCGCGCCTCAGGGTAAAACATGCCGATGTGTATACTGAGATCGCTGAGCGAAATGATTGGTGAAGCATGAGGCTCGCATTGGGAATTCCGATTAGGTTTCCATAGATTGTCCGCGCTAACGTTAGAGTTTTCGGTAGGCACATCTACCACAATTTCCTTTCATTATGTTTCCTTCAAATCTTTCAGGTGTGTTTCTGGTTTCGTGTGTGTGGCAAAACGCATAGGCCAGCTTAAAGAAAAGAGTATCCCCGTGGACATTACAGAATCTGGAACTTTTGGAACTTCCGCGTGTTTTGTGGCCTTTAGCCTCCTGTGTTTCCTACAGTTCATCCGTTTCTCCTGGAGGATGGTAGGTGAGGTGCTCCCTATACGTATGAGAGTGTTCTGGAGTGAGTAGCAGTTCTTGTGATATTTTTTTAGGTTATTGGTTAGTTATACCAAAGCTAACCTATTTAAGTCTGAATAATGAATCACCTTTATGTGTTGGTATGCACTCATATTTCGCTTCACCATATCAAAATCACGTTCAGGTTTAATATTGCACCAAATTTATTAATTCTGTTAGTTTTCTTGATTGAAGGTATGATTTGTTTCATCACCTCATGTCAGCTTGCAGTTGTAGATACCTACGTACAGAGGCCGACATAAGTATTCGAACTTAAACATATTTATTACTTATATTATTTTAAAGCTGCGCAGAGTAAGCATACGTAAATGCAACTGGTATAAAATAAACTTGAGTCTTCCATTGAACATATATACTCATAAATAGCAACTGAAACTAATTTTCACTAAAAGGAGAAATAAAATTGTTACTTTACATCTGGACATATGTATTCGAACAGGTAACAACTAGTATTTAGTTATCATCCCCTTTCTTTGAATTACTTTGGGTATTGTCTGTATGTGTTGTTTAGTGACTGCAGAGTCCGTATTTCTCCACTCCGTTTGAAGAAGTTCTTTCAGATGGTTCTTGCTTCTGATGTGATTCTTCCTCAAAAGCTCCTCGAGTTCCTTCCAAATGTTTTCTATAGGATTTAAATCTGGAGATTGGGGCGGTGTCTTCAAGGTGTGAGGAGTGTTGTACACAATCCAAAGCCTTAAAATTTCAGCAGTATGCTTCGGATCATTATCCTGCTGGAGGTAATAATCATGCCCTGATCCCAGCTGCTCTGCACTCTTTTTAAAATTGTTTTCAAAAATCCTCTTGTATTCAAATTTGTTCATGATCCCATCTATGAACACCAGTTCCTCAAGGCCAGATGAAGCTATACAGACCCATACCATCACACTACTGCCACCATGTTTCACATTAGCTACCATAGGTTCCCATTCTGTATTTCGCAGTCTCCACACTTTAAGACGTCCATCATTCTTGTATGAGTAGAATTTGTTCTCATCCGACCAGAGAACCTTATCCCAGAATTCTTCTGGTTTCTCCACATACTGTTTAGAAAATTCTATACACTTTTTCTCGTTCACCTTATAAACATATGGTTTCTTTCTAGGAACTCGAGCCTTGTACCCAATACTATTTAAAACCCGTTCAACTGTTCTGGTGTGAACCACAGTGCCAGAATATTGCTTAAGGCATCCTCTAATCTCAGATGCAGTGACACTCGGATTCTGCTTCACCATTTTTATTATTTGCCTCCTGTCTCTGGTGGTGAGTTTAGAAGGAGCGCCATTTCTAGGTTTATTTACAACAGTATCTGTCTGTTTGGAGCGTTGAATTATGCAGAACACTGTAGTTTTGCTTCTGTTAATGGTTTTGGCAATTTCAGAGAGAGATTTGTTTTGTTTGTACATATTTATCAGGATATTTCTCTCTGCCATCGTTGTCTCCTTACCTTTACGTCCCATATTACCTGTGATTTCACATTCGGCTGAATAATTTTGAACACACTGTCTGGAGGCATAGCATAAACACAAATGATATATGGTAGGGCCACATTTCTCTCTGTTCAATTGGGTACGTTCGAATACTCATGTCCTCCAATAAGAGGGACAGTAGAGATTGTGTAATAAATACATTTAAAGTGATATTTTAAATACTGTTTCCGAGACACAAAATGTTAATGTTTACATGTTCAATAATTCAACGCTTCCAAATAACTATTACAGTATTTATAGTACGTTCAATGTTACGTGTTATGTTATTCGAATACTTTTGTCGGCCTCTGTATGTGTGATCTAACTGCATATTTTTGTTCTGTATCTGCGCAGCTCAGTGTTTCTGTTGATCAGTTCATAGGGGAAGATGGTACTCAATTTTAAATTCCTGTCCTATAAAACAAATCCAAAATACGGTTCTGGAAACCTAGTGAACAATATGTCAGCAGATACACACAAAAAGCAAAAAACCCTGTTACTTTCACTATGAAACTCAGCTTTAAAAGCAACATTTTCACAGACTCGCTATGGATTGCATCTGAGGAACAAAAGAAAATCTAACACAGAATCACAAATGAATATACACAATGTACTTGATCTATGGTAACTAAGGATTTTATTTTTTTAAATAACAGCGAAGACAAAACACAATCCTTAACACGGTCTGCAAGAGACAGCCACCTTTGTGACACACAGAGGTCATAAAATGTACTTTCACAGCGCGGGCCGTTTTCATCATTTCCTGACATTCCCACGCACATTAAATTTATGGCAGTTGAACTGGGAACTGTGGAATAATAGATCTCACTTTCACTGGGAAGCTGCATAAAGCGACCTAGGATATTTCCACCAGCTCTTTGCCGAGACAGTTGCACTTCAGCTATGATTAATATTTTGGGAGGAAGAAACCTTCGGGCGGTCATGAAAAGTGAAGTCAAAACTCGTACGAATTATGTTACGTCATCAATGTGTGGCGTTAGCCTATGCGTAATGGAAAATTCCAAGTAGGTATTTCGTCCGCATTACAAACGTAATTTGTTCTCTTACTCAAATATATACACTACATTTTAATGATGAACGATGCACGGATGACATCCGTTTAAAAGATCTCCTTGAAACTGCAAAAAGAACTGAAAAATTCTATACAAATAGCTCTAGCTACTCTATGTTGTCCTCCGTGGTCTAGAGGTAATACCTTAACCTCTGGTTTCTAAGATCGCTTGTTCAAACTTGATGGAAGGCTGTGGATTTTTTCATAGCTTGATTCCTTTGGAAGGAAAGTAAAGCCGATGATTCCATATCGTAGATTAAAGAATTTAGTCTGAGCAAAGTTAAGATATTTCATACAAAATATAAAAGGAGACGTTAAGAACAGAACTATAACAGTTAGGAGCGCCCAAAAATTTATATTTTTAGCTGGTGTGTTTTACTTTCATTTA